>JAVQJS010146552.1:0-25784 GCA_036024795.1 Galaxias rostratus | reverse complement strand
AAAAAATGCAAACCATTTCTCCCCCCACATCAGGCATCAAGAACTGCGATTCCAAGTCCCCATTGATGATGTACATCTCCAAGATGGTCCCCACCACCGACAAGGGCCGCTTCTACGCCTTCGGCCGCGTCTTCTCCGGAACCGTGTCCACGGGCCAGAAGGTCCGCATCATGGGCCCCAACTACCTGCCTGGGAAGAAGGACGACCTCTACGTCAAACCCATCCAGAGGTACCAGAGCCGTCGCGCACGTGTGTTGTGCTCACGCACGTCTGACTCCTGTGCCCAACCTCGATTTACAGATCTTTTTTTTCCCCTTGCGAGGACATTTGTTTTTTTTTTAAGGCTGAATATAATAGTTTGGCTTTCTCACACGTTATTAAAAATAATTATGCTGAGTATTGGCCGGATTGTTATCACAGACGCAAATCTCAAAACGCGGAAGCTGGGGGGGGGGCGAGAGACGCAGAGCCAGCAGCCTCCGGTTCTCACCTGCAGCCCACGGAGTCCTCCACGACGCCCCCCCCCCCCCCAACTGAAGACTAAAACGGGGTCCACGTGAAAAAAAGCTTTTGAGAGCCCCCTGATTGGCGTGTGTGTGGCGTGCATGGCGTTCCCATTCAAAGGCCCGTAGCCCCCGAGAGAAGGTGTATGAGTCTTCAAGTGTAGTGCATGGATACTGGCGAGACGCGAAGCTGTCTAAACGTGTGTGTGTGTGTGTGTGCGTGCGTGCGTGCGTGCGCGCACGCGTGTGTGTGTGTGTTCTGTCCGCTCCCCACACCTCTTTTTTCCAGGACCATTCTGATGATGGGCAGGTACACGGAGCCTATCGAAGACGTTCCCTGTGGTAACATCGTGGGGCTGGTGGGCGTCGACCAGTTCCTGGTCAAGACGGGAACCATCACCACCTTTGAACAGGTACCGTCCACGTGTTCCTAAGTGCCATAGGGTTTAATTGTAATGCAAAGCCAGAGTAGTCAATCGCTGTGTCCGAAATGGCTCACTATTTACGTTTTAGGGCACTATTGAGTGATCAGCCATTTTGTGTCTAGTATCCGAATTGTAGTTACATTTGTGGAACACAATTGAGGGCACTCATTGTTTCCCACAATGCATTGTAATATCAAGTGAACGACGATGCTCACTAGAATATCAAAATATACTACAATGCAGTGCAAATGTAACATGACGTACGAGTAGTACTATTAGTGTCCGAATTCATACACTTTATTTGAGTGAGTTACCACCAACGAGGGACCTCAGTCCATTACCCCAATGAGGGAAATACTCATTAGTGAGTAATGAGCCATTTCGGACACAAGTTAAATGCTGTGTGCGTCAGTACAAGTGGCGTACCAGAACATGGTGAATTGACAAAAGTTCTGGGTTTTTTGACATGCAAACTGAGTTAAAGTGCGCTAATATTTTTAAATGAATTAATTTCCTTCTTATTAATTAATTGTAATAAACGCGTCAATGTCCCACCCCAAATATATATATATATACGTATACAGTACACACATACATAAAAACGCATACAATTAAAAGTCAATGGGTTGGCCAGATAGGTAGGACGGGGCAAGTCCATGGAAAGATTTAGAGGTGAGAAAGAAGAAAATGCATGATTTTATTGGAAGCCAATGTAGATGAAGGTGGGAGTGATATGTTCCCAAGGTTTAGAGTTAGTTAGAATCCTTGCAGCTGAATTCTAAACACATTGGAGCCTATCCAGGGCTTTATTTGATGTGACGAATTGAACACCGTTACAATAATCCAGGCGTGAGGTGACGAACGCGTGAATAAAAGTTTCAGCAACTGCCTCGGTTATTAATAGTCTGAGTCAATAAATGTTTCTCAGGTGGAAGAAGGCAAACTTGGTAACAGATTTTCTTTCTTTGCTGCAAAAAAAAACAGTTCTGCGTTCCGTTTAAATATCTATGAAAGCAATCATATTGTCTGTTATGTGGTATAGTCCAGGGTGTAAGTCTTAGAGCTGCATCTGAGAACAAATCTCCTTTGAAAAATAAATGTGTAAGATAAGAGAATAAAAGTTCCCCCACTTTTTTGACTCCCACGCGATTGTGTTTATTTGTGTCCGTTTTAACGATTGTTACAGTAAAATTATAGTTAGTTATGGTTAAAGTTTTGTATTAATTATTTTTTTGTGATAGATTTGACATTGCGTGAGCGTTGGCAATATTATGAATGATCAAATTTAGATGTTTTTGGTCGAATTTTTTGTGACTCACTTTATTTTGTTGTCAGCTACACAACTTTTTAAAGTTGATTGGGGTAAATCCATTTTCATATGATGCATTCATTATATATTTGAACAATTATGTTATGAATTATATTATTTCATATACAGAAATGTATCTATAGGCTACCTATGGTCTTGGTAGTTTCTAGTATTTTGTGTAATGTGGAACTTGCTCTAACAATCGACCTTTCACATGGGAGCCGATTTAACAATTTACTTCTAGTGTTTAGTCAATATTATGACTGTGCAATTGCTTGTAAATAAATGTGGACACTGTTAAGAAGTGTAACAAAGATAGGCATACAGACAACCTAACTAATTGGATCAAAATGGTTGAAGAGGTTCAAGAGTAATGACCTCAAAACCAGACATTGTAACTCCCGGTCTCCGCTACTGGCTCTTATTAGACTTGAAATGGTAGTTAGTGGTTGTGAAGAAATCATCTTAAGTCAAATGTTATTGTGCAAATAGTCAACTACATAAATCATTTTGGTAGAGGGGGACTTGGGGTCACCTTCAGTATCATAAAACAGACAATTTATAATATTGTAAAAAATCCCTCTATCTTATTGTCTGTAAAGGACTAAATGAAAGTATTCCGACCAGCATAACTAGTTTCTGATGCAAATTAGATGTAGAGTGGCTTGGCAGGCTGACGTTTTTTGTGAGCAACTATTGACTTTAAGATTCAGCCACTATTACAAGTACAATAAGGAAAAGTTGACAAAATTATGTTTTTGTATACAATCTTGCGTAAAATTGTCAAATTGGTTTCATGTCTAAACATGGTCCTAACCCATAACAGAACACATGTAGCATGTCAATTCTTCTTAGGTGTAACACTACTGCATTGAAGTAACTTGAAACCGCCTCTCGCGAGCAGCGAGGTTGTCTGACGCTCCCTCAATGGTCTGTGTAATGGTGGATGTTGTTTGTAGCGAGCGTTCGTACACTATCTAACAACCATAAGAAAATGTGTATTTTGCACAATTTTCTGCGGGTTTAGCTAAGTGTTCGTGGCTTGGAAGCGCTTGTTATTTACTAAGACTGAGAATACGTTTTTCGAGCAGAGGACATTCCGTTTCAGGTGCCTCGTTAGTGTGGGGCGCTCGATATAGCTTGAATTGGCTAACGTAAGCTAGCTAGCTGACCACGCTAGCGGAAAATTGGCTAACTACCCATCGAACCTGAGAAAAATCCTCAACCAGGAAGGAAACCACGGTCTACACGTACTTTAGTCGAGGAGGTTATTTGCAAGTAATAAAACTCGTCAGTTTTGTAAACTAGGCCAAACGGTAAGAGGCAGGTTTCTTAAAATTGCTGTTACTGAGACTAAAAATAATTAACTTTACACGGTAAAGGTTTGCTAGATATTTATAGTTCGGTTAACCGTGTTAGCTGCTGCGTAAGTATAGTTAAATGAGCGCTAACCAGCTAAAGCAAAATTCATTATTGGCTGGCTAGCTAGCATTAGATCATTGGATTTGTCAAGACGGTGGTTAAGGGTTGCTAACCCCACTCTGCTAGCAACAAACAACCCCCGCCGAATTAATGCAGCTTGGACATGTGAAGCTTTCCCGGTCCGTTTTTTTTTACGGGTGTCTTGTGTTTAACACTCTAATGTAATGTGGCATGCCAACGGATTTGAACTAGGTAACGTTTGCAAAACAGAAACTGCGTCCCAAATCGCTCTTACTTTTATATTCTAGTCTAGTAGGTACTTCAGCTGCCCTTGTTAAGTATGCACTGTTCTTGCGTGTACTTTTGTCTAACTTTGTTTGACATCGTATGTATTATACTAGGACTTGCTTGCTTGGTCAGGAATATTTTTTCCAAGCAGGTAATTGGGAGTTTGTAATCAAATGCGAAATAACTCACCCAAGGTTAATTGGATAGCGTTAAATTAACAGTTTAACATGGCAGTGTCACATATTGATTGGGTTTGTGCAACCTTGTATGGGAATATTTGGAAAGAAAGATAGTTAATTAATTTAAACGCCACTGGCCTGTTAGACTGTGGACTAAGTTTCACTCTGCTTGACCAGGGTGTAACGGCGTTTAAATAAGTAATCTGAATGTTACTCATCTTTGTTTGACAAAACAACAGCTGTAGGACAATCCTTTGCTAAATTCAGTTAAGCCCCTGAAAGTATGGTGTTGGTTATTTTTCTGTTCTGGGTCTCTCCCGAATGGTGTCTCCCCATTGCCTCCTCTTGTCATCCAGGCAATTCTTAGAGATCAGAAACCATTATTATGTACCCTTTTACATACCATCACAAACTGTTATAATTTACCTGCTGTGCTTTTTACAAGGACACATCATCCATGATCTTGTGGACTCTGTTGAGGCTGTTCCTAAGCTAGTTAGATCATATGGAGACATTTGACCATATCACTGTTGACATTTGTCACAGGCCTTATTGAGAGCTGTAATTAGAATTAGAGTGTCTTTTTTAATTTAATTATTTGCAGTTGTTCATTCATATGGTGATATTCGCATAACTATGTATTTTGTATCCCTATTGTATATACAGGGAAAGTCCACTGAGGCATTGCACTGTGATTACTAATCAATGCATGTAGGCTACTGTCTGCAGTGTGTTCAGCAAGCACATGAATGGAGCCAAGATTGTGGTGTCTGCAATACATGATTCTCCATGCTATTCTCTATATAATTACTTTCCTCTAGACAGATTGTAATCTTGTCCTTTCTTACTTTTAGTGTTTTTGTATACAACTCAGTTGGCACCTAACATGAGCCTAGACTGCATTGGCAACTTTCTCAAGGGTTAGTGTAGGTTAAATTTTTTCTAATTGTCACTAGACATTATTTGTATCCTGCTCTGTTTTGTGTGCTTTAAAATGTGAGCCTTTCTCATTATTTGAAAAGAGGGGGTTTTCTTAGCAAATTAAATGGAAAATTCAAAGCAGTTGACATTTGACATTAGTGACACATAGTGACCCCACCAGTGCCTCGGTTGTTTTTTTGAAAGGCCACGTGTCTACCAATGCCCATCCAAGAGAACAAACGCAAATGTAGAATCGCATAGTTTTTTGACAGCTTTGTAGCTTGCCTTATGTGGTTAGACAGGTTTCATATAAGTTTTAGTTGGTGCACACAGGTTACTTCATTGCCATTGGCTTCTTTAGTCAAAAGTATTGAGCAGTCATCTGTTTCAGTAGCTAGGCCTATGATACTGTCTTACCCTTTTAAAGAATATCCACAGATTGCTGTCTGTCTTATGTCATGGTTATGTCCTATAATAGCATAAATCTCACTAGGAGACCTGCTACAGTTTTAACAATGTTTGTCTTTGTTTTGTTGGCCTCTATGTGGCGTTGTTATCTGAAGTGATGCAGGCAGTTCCGCTTGTGTCTCGTCTTTTTGTTGCAGGCCTAGGCAGTTGATCACACTGTCTCCGATTTCTGTGATGGCCTGGGTGAGGCCAGCTTGCTGGGGGTTGGCAACTGTGTATTGATAATTATATGTGGCCCCTGGACTTCAACCTTTTCCGCTGGTGTGAAGGTCATGTGTGGCCGTGAGGGGAGATTAGTAAGAGGGTTCAGCTGGCACGTTTCATGAGGGCTTGTGTTTATAGACTACCCGGAAAGTGTTGACTCGTAGATGTGATTAGAAAGGCAGATAAGAGCCTAGAGAGTGGAAGCCTGAGTCAATCTTTGATGAGCAGAAGGTTCAGGGCTGACTTGCGCCATGATGAATAACGATGAATAACCGGATGTGTTAAAAGTTGTAGGCTACTCGAGGCCTAGAATTGTTCTACGTTTCTATTGGCCACAGTACCTACCTCACCGTTTGCTTTGCTTTGGGAGACCTTAAAAGTCGATGTATACAAACTAACCCAAAAACAAATCTACTTTTACTGTCTCCCTTTATGGTTGCTCATGTGATTAGAGATCCCCTACTGCAGAGATGTCTAAGGTCCCGGATTCCCCACCTCGATCACGGTCCCAGTCCAGGTCCAGGTCTTACTCCCGGTCTCGCTCAAGAAGCCGCTCCAGATCAAGGAAACATCGCTACAGGTAGGCAGACCTGCCCCCATTTGTCTTCATCTCTCTTACTTACAGACTGATGGTATTTCGCAGACCTAATTGTTTGTGACATCTCCTGAGAAAACTGCCAGGTCACAATAAGGAATGTTTTGAACTGATTAAACCAATTATTATTTTTGACAAAATAGTTGAAAGTGCAGGGACTTCATATTCTGGTGTACTTGTGTAATATATAGATCTTTTTGGACGGACGGGGTGGGGGGTTTATAATTCAGTAAATTATAACCCCAAATAAAAATAAAAACATAAATTCAAAAAACATTTTGTGTTTTTGCATGAATAACACTGTGTCACAGAATGTTCACTCTTAACACCGGTCTTCTACAAAAAATCATGGGGAACGTGTTGCATAACAATTTTTCATTTTTTTTTTCTTTGATGCACCCTTTTCTTTTTCTGCAATGATAAGTAGGCCAATGCTAGCAAGTATTTTAAGCCCAGGATGTTGGGTCGTACTGTTATAAGATCTGGTTTTAGGCTTGTGTCAAGGAGTTAAGTCTTTTGAGCACTAACATTTTTGTTGTTCTACAAATTGACAGATTTTATAATGTGATGTCGGCCTGTGGCTTGCATAGAACGTTTTGAAATCACCTGTCTGACATGTTTGCTACATTTATTTTCTATGAGAAGTCTGAATACAATTTCCGGTTGTGAAAGAAGTTTCTGTGGTTGAATTTTATACGTGTTTTGAGTTTAGTTCACATTTGACATACAATACCTTGCTAGCCCCTTTTTAGGCTTATCATTGGTTTGGTGTGATACTCCCTATGATCTAACTGGTGGTATCTAGTTGTGGTTGTAGAATCTACTATTCTAAGATACTCCCTCGCTTATGGAATCTAAAGGGCTGCAACAACAAGTCGCTGATATTGATTGAAGTTGATAATAAAATTAGTCTGCCACAAATTTTATTATCCATTTGTTGGGTCTATGTTGTCACATGCTTTGTCACGTAGCTGGCTACGTCAATTTAAGAAAATTAACAAGTGATTCTTGTCTATCTATAAGCAGGTTTTTGGTGGTAGTCTGGCTTGGAAATTAGTTGACGTCTGTAGTAGGCCAGAAGGATAGCTAACATTAATCTAGCATTGACACAACCTGATCTAGCTTGAGTGGTCTATTATTATCAAGTCAAATTTACAGAATTATTGCATGGCCAGTGAGAGTAGTGTTTTATTATCATATATATATGTGCCTATATCAATGCCTCAGCGGAAAAAATAAATGTTATTGTTGTACAAATAATTTTGTATCATAGGATCTACTTCTTCCGCCCTGTCTTGCCCCTCCATGTATTATGTGCAGCGCTTTGCAATCTGTCAAGTCACCCAAGTACATGACAGCTGAGCTTTTGTGGCTATATGGCCTCCCTAACAGGCAGAGAAAACCAAGGTTAAAAGGATTGTTTGTGGTTCACCGTTCACTTGAGGGTTTTTACTTTGCCCCAAAAATTAAGTTGAAATGTATCAAGCTTCAAAAAGCTACTAGTTGAACTGAAAATGTTTGGAACATTGTTCAAGGTTCAAGGTTTTTTATTGTCATATGCATAACTATTACAGAGGCAAAAGTATGCAATGAAATTCTTGTGTCTCTTCAACACCCATTGTAGAACAAGATTAACAATTGCTGCTATTTAAAAAAACTGTTTTTTTAATTTAAACTGAAGACATGTCTGTCAAATGTATTTATGACTGCATGTGCCTATTTTAACAGGAGAAACGCAAAAATCCCCTTGTCATGTACACAAAGACTTTCAAAAGTATCGGGGTACTTAACATACTGTCGCTTGGTATCAGATCGAAGAAAAATCTGTCTTATTGCCCATCCTAGTGGGTAACGTCCATGATACAGCAGAAAAGGAATAGCTATTGTGAGTTTATCAAGCTAATAAACACTTTCCGGGACAGCTTGTATGAAGTAGAGTTTACTTCAAAATTACATGACAAGCATACTAACTCGCTGGCTAACAGTAAAAGGAGCAGAGGACGGATAGTTAACGTTTATCTAGCAAGCTAATTAACAATGCCTGATCCATATTGAATGTGAATTAGGTTAAATTTACATCGATGTGCATGATAGCAAGTGTGTTGAAGTAACTAGCTGGTCAACATCGGTGGTAGAACAGAAGAGGGATAGCTTACAGTAGTCTGTCATGCTAAGTTAACTTGCATAGAGACAACAATTTGTTGCAATTTATGGTAGCTTAATGTTTAAGCAATTTAAAATAGTTGATTTGTTGAAATGAAATCAGAGTGAGTTCGTGTTTTACGTTTTGAAATAATTTTTAACAGCTCAGGTCTGTTAAGACAGTTTGCAAAATAATTTTTGGGGTGCACTTACAACTATAAAAAAACAAGCTTGTATCTTTTATGCATACTGTATAGTATGCATCGAGGTCTGTTATCTGTGTTTATACTATACGTTTTGAATCAATAGTGGTTGTTTTTTAATTCAAATTATGGAAATAGTGTTATGTTTTTATTTAATCAATCTTAATCAAAGAAATGATCAACATATGAATTGATAATCCAAATAGCTGTCCTAATTTAATGTTTTTTGGGGTTGAATTTATGGATGTGTTGGAACACTAATAGAAAAAAAGGTCTACGGGAAAAAGAAAAGAGGTCTATGCTGACACATTGTCGGGAGAGAAAACTAGAAGATGCTTATTACATATTCTTGCTGGTGTCTTATATTTCCATCAAGTCTAAACTTAATTCACTGGTGAACGACCCAATTCTCTGTGCTAAGACCGTATGTTCTATAGATTCACCCTTCGTAGTTTACTGCCCCCATGTGGCCTCAACAACCAAGTGCAAACACAAATATCATCAAATGTTACATTTTTTTCTTGTCGTTCCAGTTCCAGATCTCGGACCCGTTCCAGGTCCCACTCCCCGTCCAGGAACTACCCCTCTAGAGATTATCAGAACAACAGAGGAGGATTCAGGGGCTACAACCGCGGCTTCCGCAGGCCCTTCTACTACCGTGGCAGGAACCGAGGCTATTATCCCCGCGGCCGCTATCAGAGAGGGGGAGGCAATTACGGCTATAGAGCCAACAACTGGCAGGGCGGGGGAAACTGGCAGCACCACGACCAGGACCACCATTCCCACAGCCCCAGGAGGGGCCGCTCTCGCTCCCGCACACCCAAGAAACGCTCCGGCAGCCGCAGTCACAGCCGCTCCCGCTATTCCGACCGCTCCTCCTCCGGCCGGTCCGGGCGTTCCCGGCGGTCCCGGCACTCCAGCTTCTCGGACCGCTCCCGGTCTGGGTCTCCAAGACGCCGTGGCCCCGGGAAACATGGCTCCAAGGACAGTAAGGACAGGCCCCCGACAGCAGAGGGCCAGGGGGACAGAGGGTCTGGGGAAGGTGGCCCCATTGACAAGTCCTCTGCTAAGTGGCAGGGCCTGATCGACTACGAGGCTAGCCCCAAACACGCCAGTCCTCAGAGTCGTCTGGCCGCCGCGGCTGGCCAAGGATCATCTGTTGGCCCTGACGGCAAAGGGCCTGGCAGCAGCAGCTCCTCTATGTGGAAAACAGTCGGCACAGCCCCCACAACTAAGAGCCCTCCTAAATCGGGGCAGACGGCCTCCTTTGGAGGCTTCGGGTTCTTCTCAAAGGACGAGGTCAAGTCCGAAGATAAGACTGCAATTTCCTCTGCCTTCAAAAAGTAGGTATCATTAGTTGAAATTGCTTGTTGACCTATTTCTTTTTATTTATTTTTATTTTTTTTGCGTCTTCTCCGTATTTGAGTTGTAATTATTCTTTCAAATTTGTTCAGTCTGTGCCCAGCTCCAAAGATCCTTGGAAGAATACTGTGTTAAAATGGATACCATTGCACTCCTTCTCATTTCAAATGCAAATAACAAATTGAAAAAGTCGCTTGGGTTGCCCTCTCCTAAGCATTAAATGGAGGTTGTATCAGACCCCCTAATTTAGACGGTGGTGGTTCAGTAAGTATAACTATTACCCTACGAGTCCTGGTCAGTCGTACTTGTTACACTATACGTTTGCAGTCTTTTTCTGTCACGCTGGTTTGCTAACTGATGTTATTTCGAGAGAACAGGTAACATGCGCTTTTTTAGGGGAAAATTTTAATGATCCTGCTCAATACAAGTCTTACAAATACATTCCATTACGGTAGTGGCTTTGATCCTGTGCTGTTAATAACAGCTTTTACGTTGTTTTGCCACACTTCTCAGGTTCTTGGCCGAGAATCAGAACAAAAAGCAAGAGGCTGAGAGGGAGAACGGTCGGGACAAGGAGCAAAGCTCCACAGATCAGCGAGAGCCAGAGAAGGCCAGCAGCAAGACGGGAGGCCTCTTTGACATCACCGCCGCCTCCTTCACCGAAACCAAGGAGAAAGCCATGCCGTTCTTCGACGCCGGAGAGGAAGAGTTTCTCAAGTCCCATGGCTTGAAGGACCGGGACGCGGAGAGCCCCACTGACGCAAAACCCAACTCCGCCCTTACAGCCAAGGACATCTTTGGGAAGTGGGAGGACGACCCCAACTACGAACGTAAAGGAAAGGAGAAGAGCCGTAGGGAGGCGAAGGAGGTGGAGGACGACCTGGAGCACATGGAGGAAGAGCTTTACCGCAGCCGCAAGCATAGCTCCAAGAAGGAGGAAAAGGCCAAGAAGAAGGAAAAGAGGGAGCGAGAAAAGGAGAAGCACAGGATTAGCCTCTCACCCAGCACTCTCTGCCCCCAGCCGGCCTCCGGCAGTAGGGAAAAAGACAGGCCCTTGTTCCCCGCCGCCAAGCTGGACTCTTCCCCACTGAGAGTCTCAGGGAAGAGGGAGGACTTTGAGCTCAAAATCAGTTCTCTGGAGGAAATGCCAAGGTAGGACTGTACTAAAACAGTTCATTGCTGAATATGGCCATAAATTGTACTCCCTATGGTTTTCTGAAAACATGTTTTGAAGAGGTTTTTATTTCAGTTGGGTTAACTAATGCGCTACCGTTCCTTCCTGTATGCTGTTGTTAGCTGCTCTGGAGCAGTGACCAAGGAGCGCCGTTTGTCCCGTGATTTAGCGCACCCCTCTAAGAAAGATCAGGAGTTCCGCTCCATCTTCCAGCACATTCAGTCGGCACAGCTCCGCCGTAGCCCCTCTGAGCTGTTTGCGCAGCACATTGTCACCATCGTGCACTACATCAAAGGTAAGGTGTCTGTTACGGACGACCTGCCAGCAAACAGGTGGTACATAAAGGCAGTAAGGACCAGCGGGGTGTTTGAGCGGGCTGCAAACAGACTGACCTGCAAGCACTGTGGAAACCCTTTTCCAGGTGCATGTAAATCAGAATTTAACATTTACAATGTTCCTCTGGAATGAACCTGTCTGTGCCTTTGCCTTCACAGCCCAACACTTCCGCTCCTTAGACATGACCTTGAGTGAGCGGTTTGCCATGTACCAAAGAAAAGCTGCCGAGGTAGAAATGACGAAGCCAAGGAAAAGCCCCGAAATCCACAGGTGCGTTCACACTTCTCCTTCCTGCTTTCCTTGCGTGCTGTCCTTTGGCCTCATATATAAAAAAAAATTAAAGTGTGTAAAAGTTTTTTTTTTTTTTTTTGCATGACCACTTTATACATACTTTTGTCCCTTTGTCTTCGTGCAGGAGAATCGATGTCTCCCCCAGTGCCTTTAAGAGGCACACTCCGCTCTTTGAGGATGTGGAGGAGAGCAGCTACAAGGTGACCGGCCGTTTTTCACATTTGAAGTATTTGCAAGGAAAGAAGCAAATCTGAGATGATCCAAAGCAGCAGTGTTCAGCTCTGTGCTTTTCTTTTAAAGGAGATGCATAAGTCTAAATCAAAAAGAATCCAATTGTGTATTGTAAATACCAAGCAAGCCCCCAGCCTATGAGATATGGTTGTTAAGTGGGTATTGTACGTACCCGAGCAAAGGCTAAATGGAGGTGACTTAACATCCTGTGTCCCAGCCTCTCACGGAATGTCATTGTAAGTACTTTTCCTCGAAAATCAAGCAAAAAAAAAAAAGAAAAAAAAAGAACTGTTCAATTGACAATTATGCCTCAACCTAGCATGCTGCTGTTCATGGCTGTATTGTATGTCTTGTCAAAACAAGTAATGCTTAAGGGACCAGAGCCATGGTTTTGACATACAAGTCATTTTAACACTTTGGTTGATTAGATTTTGGCTGGACATGTTCCACTGTCTTTTTTTAAGGTGCCACTTAATTTAACCATTTGTTCTGAAAACACTTTCTAGAATGTTAATTAATCCTGGCAAATTAGCAAACGATGTAACTTCTTCAGCTAGTCTTAACCTCCCAAAAAGGGGGAAATGACCACTATGTCAACAGCAGTAGTATGGTCCTTTAATAATTTCCACCAAGTTCCATCAGTTGTGAGCAAAGATCTGATGCAGAGAGTATGCTCCACTGGTGTGTTCCGTATCATCGCCAGTAGATGGGGTGCAAGGCTGCCAGATACACTGCTTTCCACTGCATGGTTTACATTCTACCTCTTTACATAGCACACATTTTATTATCCTGGACATACCCTCAATACAGCCAATGATTAAAGCGTTCAGTCCCTTACAATGTGCGCTTCCGTAACACAAATCGACCTTCAAATATCTCTACAGGATCCAAGTAGGAAAGGCAAGGCGGACCCAATGGATCTGCGCCAGGATATTGAGCGACGCAAACGCTACGGCGGGAAGGAGCCCGAGTACAAGCGGGACGGGGACAAGGGCTCCGGAGGCTCCCGAGAGAGATCCTCGGAGAAGTCTGCCAAGCACCACAAGAAGTCCAAGTAGGCTAATCACGCCCTGAGGGACCGCCTAAAACCTTGACTAGGCCACCATTTCTATTTTTCTATTTCTTACAATTAACCACCAGTTTGTTTTAAAAAAAATTATCCATCATGTTTATCTTGTCCTTTCCCTAATCATGGATCCATTGTTCAAGTTTTGTCAAACTTAGATCTAAATGACAACAATATGGCACACTTAACATTATATTTTTCTCTTCTATTCCTAGGAAGAGCAAGAAGAAACGTGATCGCTCCCCATCTTCCTCCTCCTCCTCCTCTTCCCCATCTCCCTCCTTCAGGGGTAGGGAGTACATGGGGGAAGAGGGGGAGCACATGGAAGAGGGCTACCAGCGACGTGGCTTCCCTCCAAGGGACTTCGGAGGGCCCATGGACAGGCCCCCCCGCGACTACGAGGGCCACAACCAGGACAGGGGCCGAGGACGTGGCTTTGTAAGTACACCTGTCCCTGCACTGCTTCCTACCTACTTCATGGGGACATCTCCCCTTGCAGTAGAGACTGTTGTTGGTGTAGACTATAGTCTTCTGTGAATTATTCATCTTCTGATTATGATAAGATTGTGCAAATTATTGTGATACCGTTCCATTCAAATTCTATACGCTACTGGATTTATATAAAGGTAAAGTAGCAATGGGATAACTTTACAATCGTAATAGAACTTCTCCCCCTCCCCCTTCTCTCTTTTTTTCACAACATACCCTGTCCAAAATGTTCTCTAATCTCTGTCCTCTGAGTTCGGGCCATGTTTTGAACCTCCCCCTTATTATTACAGTTCCCCCGAGTGAGGGGAAGGGGCTGGAACAGGGGTAGCTTCCAGGGAAACAACAGCAATGGAAGCGCTCCTAGTGTCAACCCCCCAGTGCGCCCCCCAGAAGAGGAGTGGGATCCCGAGTACACGCCCAAGAGCAGGAAGTACTACCTGGTGAGTTTCTTAGCCTGTCCCAGTAGCTCACCACACATGGCGGATGCATTCAGACACGGCTTTCATCCCACGTATAAATACAAACGCAAGTATATTTAAATCTCTGATTTTTGCCATCTCTGGCCGTCCAGCATGATGACCGGGAAGGGGAGAAGGGATGGATCGACAACCGCGACCCTCGCGGGCGTGGCCGTGGTGTCTTCCCCCGCGGGCGGGGTCGCTTTGTCTACCGCAAGGGAGGCAGCAGCCCCAAGTGGACCCACGACATGTACCAGGGCACGGAGGAGGGCGAGCTGCCAGAGGACAGCAGCGAGATGGAGCCCAAAGAGGGCGCCAAGGCTGGGGACGCCTCCGCTGCAATGAAGCAGTAGACCCTTTGTCCCCCATCTCTGTTTATTTCTTCTGTTAATAGGGCCTGCTTGCGCAGCCACAGCAATGCAGCTGCAGATCAGCCGACTAATGTTGTTCCTTCCGAGCCATCTTATTGTCAGTAAACGTTTAAAAGAAATAAATAGTACGCTTGAGCCACTTTCTTTTTATCAGTTGAGGAAGAAAAGTAAATTTGACTTGAAGGAAGACGCTTTTTTTTATGACATTTAAATGTTTTTGTCAATTGATATCTTTTAAACATTGAGTAGGTTTCTTTTTTCGCATCTTTGCTGATATTTGTTTATTGGCCTCTTCTGTAAGAGGGATGCTGAGAAGATATAATTCAAGATTGACTTAAAAACTACTTAGTTTCCTCTTAAACGTGAAAACAAATGCATTTGTGCCTTAGCAGTTGTTACAGTAACCTATGTACGTGTAATGTTCTTTTGCTTTTGGTACTGCTCTTTATGGCTGTATGCATTTTGGTGACCTGTTCCCATATGGCAAGTGTTAAGTCTTTCTTGATATATGGAATTGCATGATTAAGGTTTGACCCTGCGTCCAACGTTGCATCACGGGACCATTCTGCAGTAGGCATGGGGCTCATTTTCTCCACTCAAGTAAAAAAAAAAAAAAAAGTTTCTGATACCTAAACCATCACATCATTTTTTTTTTCTTTTTTTTTTCAAAATACTATTAATCGTTTCTGTGCTTCTTTTTGGGGGGGCATTTCTTATTTTGATGTGATGCTCTCATTCAGTTTGTGTGTCATTTTTAAACAATGGAAGGTGTTCAGTGTGTGATTTGATGGATTGCAATTAATATCATAGATTTGTGTTGCAGCCAACAACCAGGTATTTTGGCAATTTATCATTTCGAGCAAGTGGCTATTTGCATTTGTTTTTATATAGAAATAATTAAAGAGGATAATATGAGATGTAAAGTCATGCAAATTTATTATTGGGGCCTTTGTATTTTGGTAGTTGAAATATCAAAACAATATACTGTTCAAAAACTTTTTTGCAGCAAAATATCCAGTCTTCAATGTTTCACTGTACCATCTGCTGAATCCATTCTCTAAATTAAAAAGGAACATAAAAATACCTGTTTTGATAAAAGGTTTTGTCTGGGTTGACGCCAATGGAACTGTGCATCCTACCTAAGTTTGTACAATGTTCATACTGTAGTGACCTCAAGCAGCAGGATTCTACTCAAACAACTCAAGCTGACGTGTTTTCTATTGCTCCTCCCAAGCATTGAATTATTTGTCTTTAATTTTCAATAAATCTCTTCTTTGAGTCAACTTTATTGTTTTGTATTTTTCCTACTTTGGTTCTTGTGACACATTGTACAGTTGGTCAGTTATGCATCGTAGGCATTTGTTATACTTTTAAATGTGTAGCGAACCCTAATTTGGATTGTCTAAGTAACCGAATACGCAGTTGAATAACATTGACTTATTTCTGATTACATACAGGTTAGTTTTCTCTAGTTGCTTTTACAGTCAGTACAATTTTTAACCAGGTCACGAAACAGACATGAGCTCCAGTTCAACAACCAACCATTTATTCGTGTAAGGAAATTTAAGCCATAAAGTGTCCTCTCAGAGGGACATGGTACTTAGGCAGCAGCTCTGATTTGATCACCTCTACAGTGGGTTAAAGGTGTTTAGAACGATCTAGAGACAAGTGGTCTTTTCAATAATCTTGAACAGACTTCTCTTCAGCTGGAACCGTTGTAGCTGAACCACATAGGCGGCCCGGACGGTGAAAAAGGAAATTCAGGAAGTGACAGGGTCAGAGATGACTGCCAGCTAGGAGCAAATGCTTTCTGTGAGAAACATTCTTTGCCTGCTAAGATTAGCACATTGGCTGGAAATTCCACGGTTGAAGCTGATTAACTAAAGTTGAGCTAAAGACGCACTGTTTGCTTTTCAAATTGGCTAAAGGCTAAATCCTTAACACAAATTAAAGGACATCATTTTTTTTTCTTTTTTTTCTTTTAGATGGGATACAATATAAGTGTAAGAAGTTAAAAATATCAAGAGGAAAAACATTTAGTGGAACACGAGTGTATAATTATACAAGGAAATAGCAGTATAATATGAGCATGGTTCTAGTGAAGATTTAGCATTTCAGTAAAAAAGGGACATATCGCAGTAATTTATTGAATGCTATCAGATTAGACTAACCAAAGGCATGCCTCTTCTAATGGTAGTGTACCCGTCCAATGGTCCCTGTGCCTGTGGTCAGTATATCAGGCTGCCCGTTCCTCCAAATCTCCCTCACGATGCGCTCTCTTTCCTCTAGTCGCCTTGCCCGCTCCAGCTCCTCGGCTGAGGTGAACACGTTGACACTTCGTAGAGTGCCACTGGATTGGCTGCATTCACTTCTGCTGCCTACTGTCACTTTGGGTATCTCCGCCTCCTCCCCCTCTCCCATGGTGCTCTGGTCCTCTTCCTCCTCACTGGACTCCTTCAAACGCCTCCTTTCAGGGGATGGGGGAGGGCGGGAGCGGCTGCGTCTGCCGGCCTTGCAGGTGAGACCTGTGATAAGGAGGCAGAGAGCCAGGAGCAGGCCGAAGCACACACCCATCATGAAGTAGAGTGCAAAGCTCTCTGGATGGGCTATGGGTGGAAATAGAGATTACATATTTAAAAAATATGCTTTTCAGTCACATTGATTAAACAAAAACTAGTCTGTCCTTAAGTCACCTTCCTCACTTCCCAAGATCAGGAAATTAGGATCTACACATGATATTCAACACAGTCATGGTAAGTGTGCAGATGTACTTTCACAGTACACTGGTGTCAGGCCAAGGATAACAGATAACAGAACACCTAGGCCACTGGAACGCATAGAGGTTACACAAATTTTAACGGCAGCACCAGAAAGACAGACAAAAGCGCAGAAATGCTTCGCCCATAACTGAAGGTGTTGCTGGAGCATCACCTTGGATGTGAGCGTAGGTGGCCATGCTGTTGCTCAGAAGCTCCATGTCCTTCCTGATTGGCTCCATCTCGTACCTTCTCGTGTTTCTCTCACATTACGAAGTCTTGCTTCACGCTGGCAAATCCTGCCTGCGACCAGACAATAGACTTGTTACGTAAATGCAATTTCACTTGTTCATGCACATCGATGTAAAACCTCACATGGAAACCATACAAAGTGTGTGGAGCAAACTAATTATAATTATCCCAAGGAGAATTCTGCTAAACAGCATATGGCAATCTGAGAGCCTGAATTGAGACAATTTAGATTTAAATAGGTCAGGAGATTGCTTGTTAATGTTAGCTCCTATCCCTTTGCGTTTTGAAAAGGCCTTAATGGTCACTAACATGAACATTGCGATTCGAGCCCATCTAAGAGACTATTTGGTCAACAGTGCTGTTTCAGAGCCATGTCTCGTTGATGTTTTTTGTGTTCATGGCATATAGTGTTTCGTGACCAGGCCATTTCCTGTGTTGAGAGCAAGATATATTTTTTCCCCTGAGAAACTCAACATGTTGGGGTTCACATGTACGGTTGGCGTTAATAGAATGACTCCGGGAAGGAATGAGATTATGTCCTATTCCCTATAAGGAGTCCTAAGATGGTATAGAGAAAAAGGAGTGAGACACAGA
The DNA here is from genome assembly GCA_036024795.1 of Galaxias rostratus. Taxonomy (NCBI): domain Eukaryota; kingdom Metazoa; phylum Chordata; class Actinopteri; order Galaxiiformes; family Galaxiidae; genus Galaxias; species Galaxias rostratus. The sequence continues at coordinate 7,745 of JAVQJS010146552.1, read as the reverse complement.
CATTCTACAGAGATGCAGTGCATCCGGAAGGTATTCACAGCGCTTAATTTTTTCCACATTTTGTTATGTTACAGACGTATTTCAAAATGTATTAATTTAATATTAATATTAATAATACATACAATAAACCATAATGACAGTTTTGCAAATGTATTAAACTGAATTACTAAGAAATCACAGTCCACCAGTGGTAAATTCGGTTGATTTGACATGATTTGGAAAAGCACACACCTGTCTATATAAGGTTCCATAGTTGACAGTGCATGTCAGAGTACAAACCAAGTATGAAGTTAAGGGAATTGTCTGTACACCAGGATTGTCTTGAGGCACAAATCTGGGGAAGGGTACACAAGAATTGCTGCTGCTTGGAAGGTCCCAATGAGCACAGTGGCCTCCATGATCGATAAATGGAAGAAGTTTGGACCATCAGGACTCTTCCTAGAGCTGGCTGGCCGACTGAACTGAGCAATCGGAGGAGAAGGGCCTTATTCACAGAAGTGACCAAGTACCCAATGGTCACTCTGTCAGCGCTCCAAACCATCTTCACCAGGCTAATACCATCCCTACAGTGATGCATGGTGGTGGCAGCGTCACGCTGTGGGGATGATTTTCAGTGGCAGGAACTGGGAGACTACTCAGGATAGAGGGAAAGATGAATCCAGCAATGTACAGAGACATGGATGAGAACCTGCTCCAGAGCGCTCAGCACACAGCCAAGATTTCAAAGGAGTGGCTTCAGGACAACTCTGTGAATGTCCTTGAGTGGCCCAGACAGAGCCAAGACTTGAATCCAATTTAAAAACTCTTGAGAGATCTAAAAATGGCGGTGCACCGACGCTTCCCATCCAACCCAATGAAGCTTGAGAGGTGCTGCAAAGAGGAATGGGCGAAACTGCCCAAGAAGACATGGAGCTGTAATTGCTGCCGAAGGTGCATCAATAATGTATTGAGTAAGGAATATGAATACATTTGTACATTAGATTTCTTAGTAATTTGATTTTGTATACCTTATATCTCCCAAAAACGTTTTTCACGTTGGGATTATGATGTATTGTATGTGGTATTTTGATGGATTTTTTAAATCCATTTTGGATTAAGGCCGTAACATAACCAAATGTGTAAAAAGTGAAGCACTGTGATTGCTTTCCGAATGCACAGTAGGTTTAGTGTAAACAATGGAGATAAATGGGCAGACCTAGAAATCTCATGGTTACAGTCATAAAATAAATGACTGATAGTTTCCTCCATAACATTCCATGACTCTGCAGCAACAACAAGAGCAGAAGCAGAATGTTGTTCTTTCTAGACCATTCCCATCAGGGACTTTAAAATCATGCTACACTCCAATCTGTCCCATCCGGCCCCAGTGTGTGGTTTCCCCGCCCCGATTTCTATCCAGATGACTCTTGGCAGCCCTTGTGAACTCCCCAAAGTACATTTAGCCAATTAAAGTGGTGGTTGCTATGGAGTGTGACTGTTTTCGGGCAATACAGACTCATGGGAAATGGCTCTACTGGACCCAGCATCTCCCTAGGCAAACAAAGAGCCGACTTGAAATTGATTTGACTAGTAGTAGGAAGCAGGTCACCATCAGAAACCACCATTACCCACAGACATAACAATCTAAGTGCTCTGTGTAATTATGTTTTTGGTAGAGGTCATGTGAACACAAAATGCTTTTTTCCTAACATGGCTTGTCGCATTTGTTATTGCTGGTCTGTTGCCTTATTTAATCATCACACTTTTAATCTACAAAAGTTGACATTTAGATCATTTACAACAAACCAATCAAAGTTTACATTGTATTTGATAGAGATGAGCAAGTTTACACACATTTCCATCTTACTTATATCATCATACCCTGACCAATATTGGAAAGTTTTGTGTTTTTTAATTTTGTATTTGAAACAAGCACGAAATATTATCATTATTAAAAAGAGAAAAAACTTTTAGGACAATTAAAAAAGAAAGAAAAGATACGTACTCCTGGGGATGTGAAGTTTAGACAACGTGCCAACAACCTCTCGGGTAGACATTTAAACACCTACTGTTTCCAGAAATGTCCAATAACTACATGACTTAACTATGGCCACGCATAGACCAGCAGCTGTAGCTCTTTATGTGTCCAATAAAAGACTTCCTCTTTAGCCCTTCACATTTCCTGTTTAGATAACTTAAATAGATGAAAACGATACATTCCTTATTGAAATACTATTGTTATTCTAAATCTTTGATTTTCCACCAGATCAATATAGTCATTATTTTGGGCTATATTAAGTTATAATAAGTTATTTAAATTATTATTACAGAAACCTCCACAGAAAAAGAACATGCAAAATTACAATTCACTACCGTCTTTAAAATGAAAATGCAGCAAGTTTTACAAAACTTACAAAAGATGAGGTAGAGTGGAAAACATCAGACTGTTTTTCTGTGAACTTTAAATGGAGGCTTTGAGGCTGCATGTTGCTCCTGGTACTAATAAAGACTTTATGATCTTTGGCATTATAAAACAGACAGTCTCAGTCCCTGCTAATAAACAGTTGCCTTACTCCAAGAGAAAAAGAATCTCCATATTGAGCAATAAAAAACATCTCTAACCATTTGTAAATTTAAACCAAGTCTAAACAAGTGGCATACAGACAAAAAGTAGAAAATGACCAGTTTAGCTCTATCACCCACCTTGGTTTTGAAGATGTGCAGTGACCTAGGAAATATTGGGCATTCCTATTATCCCACTGTTGCAGCAATTGTTCCCAGAGCACAACAAGCAGGAGTAATTTAAATCATAATGAAAAAATCCGAGCGCAAAATGGAAACAAATAAGAAATCACCTTACTACTCTAGGACAGGAGAGGAAGCTAGGGAGCACTGAAACTTGCCATATAATTGTGACAGAAATCCCCCTGTAAAACTGTCCTGGTGTTTGTGTCTAGTATCCAGTATGGTCTACTTCCTCTGCTCAGGGAACGCACAAGCCAAAATGGGCCTGGACCCTCCTGTCAAAAAGGGAGGTGTTTCCAGAGAGAGACGGGAGAAGAAGGAAGGGTGTGTCATAACAACCAACCATCTCCTACATCATCTGTAAGTTAGCTGGCTGAAGAAGCCCTCAAATAAGATTTACTTCTTACACTTCCATTCAAAATGGCATACAGCTTCCCATCATTATACAACACTACAAGTACAGAAGTGGGTTTTATCAGCATCTCCTCTGCACTGTGGCCTGGCTTTGCACAGGGAAACTAGTGGTGATCCCTAGTGCTCTGCTGGCAGCAGACGTGCCACAATGAGGTCTTATGTGTAAAGCCAGGAGGGGTGGAACAGGAAATAGTTCGCTGACGGCCATGGACATGGAGCTGTGGTGCTCAGGGACCATGCATTAATTGGGGTATTTGTTTTCTAACCTGGGCTTTGCTGAGAGAGCTTGATAATTTGTGCCAGCACGTTTAAACAAGCATTCCAATACCCATGCCAGACAGTTAAGCCCCCAGTTAAACAAATCGTGAAAAGGTGAGTGGGCAGTAGTTTAGTTTTTGTATTACTCTACTCTAAGACTCTCTTTAGCACAAATCCCCAAATTACTTTTGTATTTTTTTTTATGGGAAATGCTATCATGAGTCATGCAATGTTTGTGCAGTACTCAATCCAGTGTTTTCAAAAGCACTTTTATGTGGTGGTTGCCATTCAGACAGTTGATGTTGTCATGGTTAGTGTGGTAGGAAACACTGGCTAGGGAAAATAGCTCCACAATACACAGTCACACCACAAATCAGTCCATATTCAAGGTCAAAACAACTACATTACTGCCAAGGAAATAAAAAATGAACAAAATAGCTTTTTCTCAGATTTGTGCCACATTGTGCTGGGGCAAAATAGACCAGCAAGATTCTAGTTTAAATTATGCATGTGACAAATGTATGCACTTCTCAGCCCGAACAGCAAGTGTGATGCAAGCAAAGGTCCAAGACAGAGGAATAGCATAACCCTTTAATTTCCTACCATTCCAAAGAAATAAACAAATATATTGTTCACTTTAGATTAGAAAACATTGGTTGCCCTACAATTCTATGCCCAATGTAATTTTTGTCCACTGCGAGGTATACTTTGGGTATGTAGCATGAGATTAGAAACAAATGCTATGTAACTTATTCAGAAAGAATTTTTGGGGTCATTTAAATTGTGAATGTTGCCCATGTTCGAGAGGACAACCTCGAGGATTTATCAATATCATTTTTAGGGCTAGGAGTATTGGCAATACAAGGAACCGTCGTCACTATTTGGCCTAACATGCACACAAGTAGATCAACTATATATAGCACAGTTCATCAGCTTAGGTAAAGATGGCCCAAATAACATTCTTTTTGTGATTTAGGCCCACCTGAAATTAACTTTAAAATATCACATTAGTAGAATTATGAAAGTAGAATCAAGTTGTGAAGCAAGGTTACATAAAAAGGGGTTTATTTACACCACATATACATATATACATTATCCCATAAGTGTGTTGTCTTTCTTTTAACCTAACAAGGTGCAAAGCATTTACCGCCCAGGATTTGCAACAAAAAGGTTTCTGACCATGGATTACTCAACTGCGGTTATCAAGTGTTTGGTGTGTTTTTTTGAGCTACATAGATTATAAACATGAGAAAACGTGTGCCTTGTTCTAGTGAAGAGAAGAAAAGAAGAAAGAAGAAAAGGTTACCAATACAGGCCAGGGTGCTTTAAAAGGCACTCCACCATCTTATCTAGATTTCTTATTTGTAGGTTAATCTGATGCGGAAACATGACAAGACTTGGTCTAGTTTTTTTTCTTTGAATACTCTTTCCTGCCTCCTCCCTTTCCAACGTGATCGCGGACGCGCCGAATCCTTTCCAGACGTTTTTGGATTGTCTCAGTTATATTGATGTGGTCTGGAATGTGAACATAACGGATGTTCCTTCCTGTCACAAACAGATCAGCCAGCTTAGTGAGCTGACCATGCCGGTCCCTGTAAAGAACATTCTCCAGACGAACGTTCATGAAGGCATCCACGTTGACCACACGCCCGCGTGCAGTGGTCTCGTCCCGTAGGTCAACAGTGGTAACCTCTCCATGTAGCCCCTGGAGCAGAATCACCAGACTGTTCTCTGCGATGGTACGCTCGCGGATAGAGGTGGACACCTCCATGGTTGGCTCTCCTGATGTGGAAGGTTCATTCTCTATTGACATTTGATATGGAGTGAAGGATCTGCGAAGATAAATAAAACGTTGACGGTATAGCAGGCTACTAAATAATATATATTACAATCTGTTTAGTTTTTTCTAGTACCGGGCAAAATACAGCCCACTTAATGTATATGCGAATAGGTGTCTACACAAAACTGTTACGTTTATTTGTCTGTTGATTTCCTGGTTAGATGCGCGAAACACGTCTTGCCTATATTTATCTGCCTAACTGCAATGTGCAACCTGTGGACTGGCACAATCTCCCTCTGTGCGTGCACTCCGTGCAAATGTTTAAGATTGGTTGCACACTAGTTTACATCAACACGACCACGAAGAATTTATAGACTTGAAGTTGATATAATTCTGAAAAATTGTAAATCCGGATTGTTGCTGCTGCCAAAAGCGCATGTTGATGACGTCTTACATCTGCATCGTTTCATTTTACCATGTACTTTGTGTAACTCCCCCTGCTGGTTTTTCTAAATATTAAAATAACACTTTAAAGGGCCATGTATTATTTAATAAATTATATGTGGTGACAAAACTGGAGGGAAAATATTTATTCTTATTTTTTATATTTTCATTACAAATATGCATAAACTTGTCAATGTATGTACATTTACTGTATGCATACAGTATGCACAAACATACCTTTACATAGACTAAAAATAACATTATGTTAAAAATAATGAAATTGTAATGGTGCTGTTGTAACTTTATTAAACTATTTGTAAAAGCAGTCTAATATGCATACAATGTAGTGTAATGGCTTTCACTTTAAAGTAATTGACTTTAACAACCACACTTTAATCTTCCTATTAACTGTAACACATTAATGTGTCCCAGAGGTAGAACAAGTTTAGTTTATGATTGATAATGGCTTTAATGTATATGCATTCTGCTTCTATAAGATATGACAACACAAAGACAAATAATTTCAGACATAAGTCAACGCTACTAGTTGGATCGTACAGGAACTCTCACGCACATAATTACACGTATTCATTCTTTCCACACCAACATAATCATCAGAGGTCATCCATCATGGCAAGCAGATCATCTCCTTTGTTGCTGTGTTCCTCTGAGGTTTCTCCTTGCTCTGCAAATTCTTCTGCGATCCGAGCCAACTCTGAGTTAGATTGCACATCCTGAGAGAAAGTCAGTGGATGTACAATTGTTATTAAATTGGCGTCGAAAGTTAAATTTCGGAGTATTGGTCTTCATTGGGTTTCTTTAGTCTATCAGTTATATACAACTTATGCATCAATTATAGTAAACACCTTTGCAAACAAACTCACTCATGAAGTGATACACAACTACACTCAAACTTTACCAGTGTCGCTTGAATATTTATCACTCCAAAGAGAGAGTCCTCTGGGCCTCCTGATGAACCACTGTCAACAAAAGGAACATTTAGATAAATACTATGGCGATACTATGAAGCCTCCCTATCACATGTCCCACACTTCAAACAGGTTAGGTTATGCAAAGGGAGCTCTGAAGATACAGAGATATTGTATTATGACCCACGCTGTAGCAGCCTCCTCTTCTTCTTTGTCTGTGGTGAACAGGTTGACCCAGAAACCTGTTTCGGCATTCGGTAGGTGCTGAACCCTCATGCCACCCATGAGTCGGGCCAGCAGATTCAGCTCCTCTTTGGCTAGTGGGTTGTGGGCAAGTTGTGTCTGTAAGATGAAGAGGATTAAACAGCAGAGCATGTGTCAAGTGTATATTCTGTTTCCAATTCAACGTGAATGTTGGGGCATGTCTGCAAAATGCACCATTATCCCGCTATGACTGATCTTTCACCTTTGAGGTGGAGCTCTTGGAAGTGTGTGTCTCCTCTGGTTTGGACACACTATACCTAACCGGGGTGACAAAGAGGAGTCAAGAGTTCTGTTGAGTGTTAACAAAAGATAACAGTTAAGGATGTGGTCTAAGTTAAAGGCTTGGAGAACCTAAGGCTTTGCTTGTGAGTAAGAGCAGACTAGGTGAGGACATACATATTGAAACCAAGAGATGTGACTCTATCTCCAAACAGCTCAAGAGATCCCTCGCTGATAGAGCTGGTGTAGTTTCCTCCACTGGGGAATTCCCAGTGTCTCACTTCCCTTCCGCGAATATTAAAAATCCTGTGGCAATAGGGAGAGGAGGATGATGAAGATGATCATTCTTTTACAGTCACTGACAAATGAAAGGGGAAAATTACTGTATGACCAGCTCGTCACTAGAATTAAATAATTACAACTGCAAGCATGTATGTAATCATATCCATGATCTACACAGCCTTCATTAATTTCCAACTTTCCAAGCTGCAGTTTACCTAATTAATCCTGGCACTATTGTCCCATGGGGTACAGGGCCTGAGGTCGGGAGGGCAAAACGGCCATTGGGATTCTGGACATTGTTCCTGAGGAAAAGTGCCACCTAGATCAAAAGTAAATATATTAGGTAATTTATATTTAAGGACCTAAGAAACAATTGTATTTAAAATATTGAAGACAACCCCCCCCCCCCCCCACAAAAAAATCTGGACGTA
>JAVQJS010146542.1:0-12915 GCA_036024795.1 Galaxias rostratus | reverse complement strand
TACAATGGGCCCAGTAGAACTGGATGTGTTTATTCGAATAGGGAGAGCTGCCTAGTAACCGGTTGGTATGACGACAGAAACGGCGGCTTTGATGGATAAGATTTACAACAGGCCCACTTAGCTCCTTGATTCCCAGGGATACGTGTTTGACGCCGGCCATGTCCGAAAACTGTTAGTCGATAAACCCGTTTGGTTTCGGTAATCGATTGTCATTAACGTTGTTGGTTTAGTCGATGTTGAGCAGTGTCCTCTGACCTGGACTGACACACTGAGCTGGAGTGGCTGTACTGTAAGTGGCTCCAGCACCAGATGGAATTCTTTGACACAGGTTAGGTTTGGCGACTTTTGCTTGGAGGTTTTTCTCACAGCAATGCTAAGTTTGCCTGGTGCCTCAGGGTTTTTGGAACTGGTCAGTTAAGTTCTGGTTGAGGGGATGCAAATGTCATGGGCGGGGGTGTGGGGGTGGGGGTTGGTCTGCTTGGATTTCACTCCCAAACCCACAGACACGCACACACACTAGTCGATATTTGCCAATGTTTAGTGTTTACTGCTTATACTAATAATTCTGTGAAGACCTCTAATTGAGCCCATGTTGATGAAAACACGTTCCACAGCCTTTTAAATCAAAGTGACTTAAAGTATAGCAAAGCAAATCAAAGTTGATATATACATAAACAACGTTTAACGTTTTCAAACCCCAAATCCTTGAAACAGATTAAGAATGGGAAACCGAAAATGTGATTGTTTTGACGTGGGCGTGCGTGTGGGAATCTGTATTCCTGTGCGTAGTAAGCGGTCATATTTCCAAAGGGTGTGCCGATAGCTTGACCTTTAAGTGCTCAGGGAGCGCGACACAGATATCATGTTATGGTGTCTCCCTACCCGCCACAGTGTTAGGAGCTGCTAATTGAATCCCCCATGCACCCCAGCCACTCAGATCAATACCATTCTAATGCCATGCTGTCCCAGAGAGATATCATTTGAGTTCGGTGAAGTAAGTCTTAAAATAAATCCGTCTGCACAGGATCTAAGACAGCAAGGCAATGCGCATTGCTTTTCTTCTGTAAACACACACTATAAAACGTAGTTTTTAGATAGCGGGCTTGACGGCAGTACACCCTCTGATTGGCTCACTCTAGAAATCTAGCTATGATTGGCGTGAGCGTGGCTTGATGGCGAGCTCCTCTTAGCTAGAACGCTTCTTATCGAACGGCTCTGGTGAAACGCAGCCAACCCTCGACTCAGGGGCTTAGAACAGACGGACACGCTGACAGGAAAGCGTGCGAACACGTCGGACATCGGTGAGTACACGCCGGGTCAGAGATGATCCAGTGGGAAAAAGCGATACGTCCGGACGGAGAACAGGGGTGTCCATAGTTACGATCATACCGCAAGAGCATGACCATCTGTCTGCGGGCCCTAAGGGAGGCACAGCCTGTCGTCACCACGGAGACAGCTCCTGCCGGGGAAGCAGGCTGTGATAAGCTGATTGTTTCACAGTAAAACTACAGTTAAAGGCTTCAGCTAGATATGTGTCTAAAAAGCTGAAACCCATTAGTTCTGGGGTTGATTAGGTTATTATGATTGGAACGACTGACGCCTGTTTTCAGAGAAATATTCAAATAGGATGCCAAAGAAGAATCTTTCCAAATGTAAATGGTGAATGCACTTCATTTTGATATTGAACATGCATTATAGTGAAGTCTTCAGTCACTTAGCAATATATATAATGGCCTTATAGGTCAACCAATGCCTTTAGCCGTTTCTACCCCCAACATGCCTTTGAGACACGGGTTGTCAAGGTGACCGGTTTTATTACCCTCTTGTCCCACTGTGAAATGGAGGATGGAGCCTCGCTCATCCCCTTCCTCCCAGCTCTGACATGGGAACTCTTTGTCCGATAGAAAGGAACCGATGGCTCCTGTAGTTTCCCCCCGAAAGGCAGGGAGTCCTGAAAACATCACGATACATTTTTAAATGGAGTACACATCGTGTTTGAAGCTCCATCAGGCTGATGAGGCTGGCAAAGCAACGAGTATGCAAAGGAGGGAAATAAGGATGGAAATGTTTCAAATGAAGTTTGCTTAATTATTTGGATAATAAATTAAACATCCATTGTGATCATCAGGCTATAATACTCATAGAGAGATCCTCACACAAGTTAATCTCATTAAGTATGTATTTTTTATGAATACATTCACATTTAAATAGCTTAAAATATAGATGTATTCGAATATGTGAAATAAACTGAATTTGATTGATCAAAGTGGCAGAATAAAGAAGCCGTATTAACTTAATGCATATAATGACCCGCTATTGAATTAAATGTAAAGATTAGTCATTTTAATTTAACAGAGCGTCACTAATGTTGTTACAGTGCTAGATTCCGTAGTAGCATTTCACCTGTTCGATGAAGCGTACACCAAACCCAAGCTCGCTAGAAAGGGTAATGAGAAATCGTGGGATCCCAGGGGAGTCCAGTTTCTCACATCATTGATACATCTTTTAGTAGAGTTTATTGCAGCACTGCCAATATCGAAAATATAAATACGTTCTTATAAATTTCTTAAATGTGATTGGTTGTGTAAATAAACTATGTATTGAGAATTTGGTTATTGTTCCGGGAAAGAATCGTTATCTAACGCCCCTATTTCCCAGAAATGGTGCGCTCTGCTGCTGCAGGTCTCGTCTGCTGCGCTGCTACCTCATTTGCTGGCCGTGTCTTATCTCTGCACAGAGGGATGAACGCGACCTATCTCTGGCGTTGATTAAAATCTCTGAATTTAATTGGGATTTAGGACCACGCGATTTCCAGAATATTTGGACAGATACTTTGGTTTCGCGGTGACTTCTAAGAAGTGTCCGTTTAAAGGGCTACTGGTGAGGACCAACCTGACAGTGCGAGTAAGGCAAAGTGATGCAGAGGAACGTGTGTCTAGAGTGTCGGGAAACGCGAGAAACATCGGCTGCACACAAATGAAAATCGGCCGTACCTACCCCGGAAACTGCTGGACTATTCAAATATTTTTGTGTGTCATCTTTGATTTCGGTCATAGCGCTGACTTATAGCCGACGTCTCTCAGCGGCATAGATGTAAACGTACACATCAAACTGTTTGGCGTGCTGGGTTATAATAATTGTTTTCAAGCCTTGATCCAAAAGGTTAACGATATATGGACCCTGAAGAACAAATCTCAGGGATGGAAATTCTTTAGGATGGACTACAAAACCACAAAGTCTAAGATAGTTAAATAACTAATGTAAAAAAAAAAAACGTCTTCTAAATTTAAGATTATTTAACTACTTAGTTTGCATCCTCTTATGCCTACATGCAGATCAAATGAAGACTTGATTATACTGTAAAGAAACTAGCTTTGGAGACCAAAAATGGATCCGCAATGAGAACGCATCTCATATTAAGGTGAATGGGGCATCTAAGCACAGGGGCTAGAATCATATATATGTGCTCCTGAAAGGAAAACCTCAAACGCTCTCTTATCCCATCTCAGCTGACTCCCCCCCCCCTCCTCCCCCCTCCCTGTGATGCTCGACGTCAGGATGAAAGAGTCTTGTCGTATCTGCGCACGAGAGCTCTGCGGCAACCAGCGACGATGGATCTTCCACCCGGCCTCCAAGCTCAACCTCCAGGTCCTGCTCTCGCACGCCCTGGGCCGGGAACTCACGCGGGACGGTCGCGGGGAGTTCGCCTGCTCCAAGTGCGCCTTCATGCTGGACCGCATGTACCGCTTTGACACGGTGATCGCCCGCGTGGAGGCCCTGTCCATCGAGAGGCTGCAGCGGCTGCTCCAGGAGAAGCACAAGCTGCGGCAGTGCATCGGCGCGCTCTACCGGAAGGCCAACGGCGACGAGGGCGCCGCGACGCCGTCGCGGAGCGGCCGGGAAGGGCGAAGAGGAGGAGGAGGAGGAGAGGGGGGAGGCCAGGTGGACGGCATGGTGGACATGTCCGGTCTCACCCACGCCAAGTACTGCTCCCTGCTGCAGGAGGACCTGGTCTACTCTCTGTACGAGTCCTGGGCCGACGACGGCCTCGTCCAACACCACCCGCAGTGTCCCGCCGCGTCCGGGTCGGAGGTCGCGACCCCGGGCTGCCACCGCTGTCCCTCCGCCTCGCGAAGGTGCGGGGTCTGCACCGCCTTGCGCGTGGCGGACTCGGACTACGAGGCCGTGTGCAAGGTGCCCAGGAAAGTGGCCCGCAGCTTCTCCTGTGGACCGTCCACCAGGTACTCAGCCAGCCTGCCGGCACCCACCGTGGCTGGGGTACAAGAAGGAGGAGGAGGAGGAAAGGGGGAGATTCCGAGAGACGAAGATTCCGAGGAGCCCACACTGGTCCCAGGGTCTCGCCCGTCGTCGCTGGCGTCCGAAAGTGACCACACCTTAGCAGGGCTGGCCGGCTCCAGCCCCTCCGTCGAGTCTCTGGAGACAGCAGGGGAGTCCGCCCAGCCGCCCGCTCTCTGCTACGGGGACGCAGGGCTGCAAGGCTCCCCTCGAGAGCCTCTGGAGGACCAGATGTGGGACTCCCTTTCGGAGGAGCAAATCGACGCCCCGCTGGGCCACAGCTTCCCTGGGTCTGCCTCCCGCCTCTCACTGGCCCTCAGCCTGGTCCAGGACTGGGCTGTGTACCGGCCCATCCAGAGCCCCAAGGGGAGCAAACTGCCTGTGCTGCTCAAAGAAAGCCAGAGCAACGGAGTCCCGCGGCTGGGCTTCCCTGACTTCGGCCTGGGCGGTTCGTACGGAGGACAGGACGGAGAGGGGGAGATGCATGTCCCCGCGCCCGATCTGGAGGTTCCTCGGATCAGGCTGGGTTCGGGGATGGAGGGGGGTCTGGACCTGGCCGACCTGGAGGAGATGTGGGAGGATGTCTACAAAGAGTATCCACCGCAGCGCCCACACCAGGTATACGGTAAACCAGGAAGCTTTTGGGAAGTAAATATAAAACAGCTGAAGGAAACCTTGGGATCTCTGTTCTTTTCCCGTTCCTATGAAACCTCTGTGGAAGCCCAGTGTGACGTGAGGTCCAGCTGGAAAATCGGATAGCCCAGTAATCTCTTCTCATCGCTAGCTAATAAGGTGGATAATCCATTTGTCAATCATTCAAATCCTCTCTCCACCCAATGTGCCTTCCCGGAGGATCTGAGCTGTAGCTCACACAGAAACCCGGCGTGGGCGAGTGCCCGTTTCATAGAAATTGTTGCGTTTGCTCAACTGTTAATAAGTCAAAATAAACGTCATGAGGTTAGAACAGAGAGAGAGAGAGAGAGAGAGAGAGAGAGAGAGAGAGAGTGAGAGTGCGTGTGTGTGTGTTTGTTTGTTTGCACGCGCGCCCAAGCACACATGCGGTTTTTCACAACCCATGAGAGAGCTACAAGGGAATCATGTTAAAGAGCGCGTGTGGAAATTCCGCACTCTGTGTGGCTGCCTTTAGTTAGACCTGCGGTTAGGCCGGTATCTGAAGAGAGAATGCACATGATGTCGCTTTGGTTCAGACAATGACTTGCAGAACCGGAGTGGGTTGCCTTGAGGCAGAAAAAGAAACTGATTAGAAATGAAAGGAGTGCTGTACAGAATTAAGTTTCTCATCTTTTTGGGAAACAGTTTCATCCAACAGAGGCTTAAGCTAAGGATATAGACTTGGGTGACACCGTGTGTTTGTGTTTGTGTGCTTGTGTACAGTTACACAGTTCAGTTATACTTTCTGTAGCCCGTAATCCTTAGTGATAGTGTGTGTGTGCGTGCGTGTGTGTGTGTGAGAGTGAGACTGAGTGGTCCGCTAATGTGACTTTGTGGTTCAAACCCCCCCCCCCCCCCCTCAGCTTGTTCACTAAAGTAGGTTAGAGAGACGGGGAGACGGGGGAATGTTCAGTGACTCCCCTATTGCCCTACATTCACGGCGAGCCCCTGAGGCAAACACACAGGACCGCCCCCCCCCCCCCCTCTCTTTCCCACTCCATCGGCTGGCTCAGAGAACTGCTCCGTCTGTTTCACCCGCTCCGTTTTAGATATACTACCTGGTCATTCATTTAAAAGTTAGATCGTAGATTTCCCTTGGAAACTCTACTTTCAGTCGATGTTGACGTAGGTGTTTACGTTGGGGGAGGGTGTGCTCTCACTCTTAACTCCGTGATGGTCTCCCTGATAGTAAGAAGCCCCTCAGGCATGAGAGCACGAGTGCGGCAGCAACTTGCAGAAAGGGGGTTATGTAAAGGATGGGAGCGGCAATGCACTTAAGAGAGCGAGAGACGATGAACGGCACAAACATACACGCACGCACACACCCACACACCCACACACACACACACACACACACACACACACACACGCACACACACACACACACACACGCACACACACACATTACACGGTTCCTGTGGGCCCTGCAATGCTCGGTGAATAAACGAGTGAACAGAGAGTGGTTCTTCTGAACGAGGGTTCTCAAAGCGTAGTCAAGGACATAGGCAGTTCTGTTCTGGAGCCCGGGCTTGTCTGTCTGTGTATACGTCAACAGAACGTTTAATTTCACAGCGTTGACGGGAAACCCAAACATGAAGTTTAGTCTATTTCCATGAGACCTTGGCAAAGCAGGGATTAGGTGGGAACGAGGGCTCCTCACCACGGCCGGGGGGGTGCGGAGCGCGTGCTCACCGTCCGCTGTCGCTCCCCGCTCAGACGCTGATCGAGGAGCAGCAGAACCAGCTGAACCGCTACGAGTGCGCGGCGGGCCAGTGTGTCAGCGAGCTGCAGAAGGCCCAGCTCCAGGTCCAGTCCCTGCAGACCAAGATCCACGAGGGCGAGGCCAACAACACGGTACGGACCGGCGCCGCCTCTCCAGTGCCACCAATAACCTGCAGAGCAAGACGACCGCGTCTCATCATAACCATACCGGTATACTGCCGAGGGACCAGCTCACCGAAAAGAAAATCCACTTCAAAACGTTTCCTCCCGTTTCTCCCTCTCTGTCATCCCGGTGGCAGAAGCTGCAGGAGAAGCTGTCCGAGATGGAGAGTGAGCTGCGCTCCATCCGCCAGGACGCCCTGAACCAGGAGCGGACCATCCAGGACCTGAGCGACACGGTCACCTCCAAGGACGGCGAGGCCCGGGAACTCTACCAGGTCATCGAGGGCCAGAACGCCACGCTGTGCAAGCTGAGAGAGATGGCCCACCGCAACCGGCTCACATACCCACGGGTCAGCGCCGCACGCGCACACACACACACACACACACACACACAGGTCAGGGCCGCACACACACACACACCCACGGAGGGCCGTGCGGGTAGAGGCTGTCCGAGGTGGTTGGCTGGAGGAGAATCGCGGAGCTGGAAAGGTGATTGAAGCTAATGTGTGGTCTATTGCGTTCCAGGCCCCGGAGGAGGGCGGTGAGGCCGGGATGCTTGCCCAGCTGCAGAGTGAGCTGGTGGGGGTGCAGAGCTCCCTGTTCTCCCTGGGTCTGGAGCTGGAGGCCAGTCAGAGGAGCCTTAGGCTGAGCCAGAGGGAGGGCGAGGACCTGGGCCGGTCCAAAGAGAGGCTCCAGTCTGATCTGCAACAGGCCCTGCAGCACAGAGAGGTCACCGACAAACACAACCAGGTCAGTGACTGTGTGTGTATCTGTAGGGTTTGTGTGAGAGGGCAAGAGAAAGTGAGAAAATGTCTGTGTTCGTTTACGTACGGCATGTGTCTCAATACTGCGTGTGTGTGCGTGTGTTTGCTGCAGGACCTGCGCAGCGCTCTCCAGCAGGTCCGCTCTGAGCTGCAGGCTAAAGAAGCCACACTCAAGGAGAACGCCGCCCAGAGACAATCGGAGCTCCAGGAAAAAGAGCGAGGCGTGGCCCAGCTGCAGCGCTCGCTGCAGGACAAGGAGAGGCAGCTACAGGTGAGGCGCACCTGAGGATTCACCCCACTCACACGAACACACACGACCCCGCGTCGCGAGGCCCTAACGTTCTGTCTCCGTCAGGAATACTCTGAGATGCTGGAACCCACAGGGGTTACCAAACCCAGAGACGCTCTCCTGGAGAAACTGAGGGAACGCATCAAAGACCGGGACCGAGCTCTGGAGGTACACACACACACACACACACACACACACACACACACACACACACACACACACACCGTCGATGTTTGGAGCAGCATTCTATTCCGGTCTGGCCTGTAGGCAATTAGATAGCCCAAACTGTCTCATGTATTATTTTTTTTTGTGTTCTGTTGTGTTTGTCCCCCGCAGCACTCCATAGATGAGAAGTTCCGCTGTGTGGAGGAAAGGGAGGGCCAGGTCAGGAGGCTGCAGCTCGCCCTGCGGGAGAAGGAGCGCGACCAGGAGAGACTGCGCTGCATCCTGTCCAACAACGAGGAGACCATCACGGTACGCGGCCAATCAGAACGCCAGAGAAGAAGACGCACGACAACGCAACGTGTAGCACAAACACACGAAACAAACACATCCTCACCTCGGACTGCGACTCATGGCTGATTCTCACACACACACACACACACACACACACACACACACACACACACACACACACACACATTCACAGCAGTGTTGTAAGGTCTGAGGCCTGAGTCAACCTCAGGGTGCAAAAGTTTCCAACCGTACACTATTCCACTCTTTACACAAGTTATGAGGACTACAAGGGTTGACCATGAGACTATGTGTGTGTGTGTGTGTGTGTGTGTGTGTGTGTGTGTGGGTGTGGGTGGGTGGGTGTGTGTGTGTGCGTGCATGCGTGCGTGTATGGGGGGTCCAGAGTCTGGATGCACTATTGCGAAGCAAAGAGCTGGAGCTGGAGCAGGCCGCCGAGGCCCACCGGAGCCTGCAGTGGCTGCAGCAGCAGAACGAGGAGAAGGAGAGGCACGCCCTGAGGGAGAGAGACGGCGTCATCGGCCAGCTGCAGGCTGCACTGCACACCCGCAGCCAGGAGACGCAGGTAAACACACACACACACACTGCACATGCACGATATTCCATTTGTTTGGGTTGTCAAGGCTCCCTGTTTCTCGTCAAGGTGACCGGCTGTTTTTGGCTACAGGTGCCAGAGTGAAATCCCAGACCAGTTCTGCAGGTCTAACCTCTGCGCTTTTGTGTTTGCTGACACATCTAATATCTTCCCTCTTTTTCTTTTGTTTTCCCTCTTTCTTTCTACTGTGCGCGCGCGTCTGCGTGTGTGTGTGTGTGTGTGTGTGTGTGTGTGTGTGTGTGTGTGTCTAGGACCTGACGGCGGCCCTCCTTGCCAAGGCCCAGGCGGGCCCCAGTGAGCTGGTGGAGGAGTTGAAGGCTCGCCTGGCCCTTAAGGAGAAGCTGTTCCAGGAGCTGCTGTCGGACCGCAGTCGCCAGTCCAACGAACATCAAGCCCAGGTCCAGGACCTGCTCAACACCATCAGCACCAAAGACCAGTACCTGAAGGTGGGTTCTTCTGCTGACCTAGTCACTGTGGACTTTTTTAAGCTGATGACTAAATAGTTTGAATAGCCCAACCAATCAACGGTTTAGTTTCTCAACTCCGCCTTCTTTTCCCCTTCTTAGGACTGCTCCGATAGGCTCTCTCAGGTGATTGGCGAGCGCACGGGCCAACTGCAGGAACTACGCAAGCAGCTGTCGTCAAAGGACCGGGAGCTGGGCGAGCTGAGGCGAGAGATGGAGAGAGAGAGAGGAGGCGGGGCGGAGCGACTGCAGTGCCTACTGAAGGAGAAGGAGGCTTTGATCAAGGTGGGGGCCCGTCTCGCTCTACCGTCTCGCTCTGACCCGTTCGTTCCCTGTGAACTCACGACTGGGAGTGTTTTTGTCGGTCAGGAGCTGGCGGAAGGCCGGGAGGAGGATATGGAGGCCTCCTCGCCAGAGGGGGCAGCAGAGGTCAGTGCCATGAAGGAGGAGCTGCAGCTGGTTCTGAGGAAGGAGAGGGAGGCTCAGGTAACTCATAATCCGTCACCGGAAATCTGTTGTAAGAGAAGTCCCTTCCACATGGTTCAACCACGTCCTCTTTTCCCCATACTTTGTCCTGGCAGCGTGAGCTTTCCGCCCTGCGTTCCTCTTTGGTCCGGGAGGGCTCCTCCAAAGATTGCCTCGATCAGCAGGTGGGAATGCGCTCAGACCTTGGTTTTTCGCGTATGCTTTATTTGAAATGACACGTGGAAACGGTTTTTACTTGTGAGTGAGCGTTTGAATAGACGGGTCTGACGTCATTCACAGGGTGTTCTGGAGCAGCTGGTGTCGGAGTACCAGAGACTGAACGAGGCTCTGAGGGCAGAGAAGAGACTGTACCAGAACCTGACCCACATCCAGACTGGAGAAAACAGGTACTGGGATCCCTGCTTCGCTGGCACGCTGTGAACCATGCCTTCAACCTCCCAGTGTCTTTGTTTAGTCTTTCTGTGAGGGAGACTTCTGTCCATCAACAGACCTTTTTGTCTCCACTGCCCTCCCTCTTTGGGCCTTTCTCTTTCAACAACTCCCCGCCCTCTTCCTCCCCCCTGCAGTTCAGGGACGACCAAGGCCTTGCACACCGAGCTGGACTCTGTTCAGGCGCTCCGTGGACAGCTAGAAGAAGTCCTGGCCAGGACCCGCAGCACGGCCCTGGCACTGGAGCGGGCAGCTAAGAGGCAGTCTGACTTTGGAGGTGGGGATGGGCAGGGTCCAGCCTCCAGGGCAGCAGGGGGCACTGTCACTAACTCCCCCTGATGCTCTGTTTGTCCACAGTAACACTGAGAGGGAAATCCTCTAGGTTTAGAAGTAGGCAGTCCTTGAGCCAATGTTGTGCTTGGTTTGTAACTGCACTGGCCTAAGAAGGTAATTTATTTGGTTACAAAAGAAAACTGTTAAACTGACTTTAGCTCAGGATCCTTAATCCGAAGTGACACAAGCACTACACCACGTTTAAAAGCCTGTTGCGACTAACCGGAATGGATAAGTGCACTGTATGAGGTGGCAACGTGCAAAATGGAGATTTGTATTTATTACTATAAGAGTACAGTGAGTGTGTTTTTTTTTTTATATATATTGTTTGTTGCAAACTGCCTGCGTTTTGCTTTTTCGGTGCAATGTGTTCTGTATTGCCATTTGTGTGTGTCTCTGTGTACTGTCTCACCGGTGTCACTGTTCCAGCCTCATCGCCACGGTGACCGCACGGAGTGTAGGAACTCCTGACTCATGCCTTTGCAGTGATGCGTCTCACATGCACCTTTTTCTCTCATGCCATCTGTGTGTACACGTAACTCTGGCCCCAAACACTCGTGGGATCAAAAAAAAGATGGCCGGGGGTTTGAAGATGGCCACCGTCTTGGGTTTTATCCACTACTGTAATGACCCATCCTGCTCGTCTCCAGTAAAGGTTACGTCTTAGCGACATGCACAGACTGTGAGATTTTTTGAACTATGTTACCTGGCCGTTGCATCAAATCTACTGTGCAACAATAGAAATTATACTTGCCGATAAAGGTCCATACAACGGCCTTGATGGTAGATGGTAGTGTGAGACAGTTTATTTTTGCAGAGATCGGCTTAAAAAAATCCACTGAGGCATGTGAAAGGCCAACTGTGTTCCTGCGTTCCGCATAGCTTCTGTCTTTGTGAGGTATGGAAAGCCGTTTCATGCCACAGAAAAAATATCACATAAGATGTGATAAGAAAAATAACCTGGGGATCAATCACTGATTGGGTTAGATTAGTTTACTACGGGATGTGATTTGAGTCCTGACCTTTAGCATTTAGCCTGGAAGATAAAAAACCCTTACTCAACGTTTTTTTGTACTTTAAATTGAACAAAAATAAAACTTGCTGGCTCATGACAAAAGCCCTTTTTACAATGAATCTCTTTTTTTTGTCTCTGATTGGTGCCTTTCAACCAAATCTTGACCCCCCTCCCCCACTTTTCCTTCACGTACCCCCTTCTTTTAAAAAACAACAACTCAACAGTAGTGTAGCTTTGTGTAATCCTAGACGTCTTCATTTTGTCCCTCAGACTTCCTCCTTGTTTCCTACTATGTCCTCAGACTTCCCCTTGTCTCCTGTTTTGTCTCTCAGACTTCCCCCTTGTCTCCCACTTTGTCCCTCAGTCTTCCTCCTTGTCTCCTACTTTGTCCTCAGACTTCCCCTCTTGTCTCCTGTTTTGTCCTTCAGACTTCCCCCTGTCTCCTACTTTGTCCTCAGACTTCCTCTTGTCTCCCACATTGTCTCTCAGACTTCCCCTTGTCTCCCTCCTACTTTGTCCTCAGACTTCCCCTTGTCCCCTGTTTTGTTTCTCAGACTTCCCCTTGTCTCCCTCCTACTTTGTCCTCAGACTTCCCCTTGTCTCCTACTTTGTCCTCAGACTTCCCCTTGTCTCCTACTTTGTCCTCAGACTTCCTCCTTGTCTCGTGTTTTGTCTCTCAGACTTCCCCTTGCCTCCCACATTGTCTCTCAGACTTCCCCTTGTCTCCTACTTTGTCCTCAGACTTCCTCCTTGTCTCAAACGACACACAGTTGTCGTTTGTGCGTTTAGCGCTAGCCCGTCCTTGTGCAGCCTCTGCGTCTCAGGGCTCCTCCTGGTGATCCTCGTGGCTCGCCGTCTCCTTCGGGGTTGAACGCATGGGATTCCTGCATGGCGTCTTTGTTGGCATGGCTGTGTCGGTGCGATGTACAATAGTGGATCCACTCACCACCCACACATGACAAAAGCGACAGATGGGTTGCTGATGCAGTCTGTATATATAAACATATATATGTATAAATATATATATTTATGTACCCGTTTTCTGCCCGTGTCATAATACCAAAAGAGCCTGTGTGTGTGTGTGAAAAGAACAGATGCTCCAGAAAGGTTTAAAGGTTTGTACGTCTGCACAAGTCACTAGATGTATTTGCATTGTGGTGACTGATCATCGCAATGCCGGGGGGGGGGGGGGGGGGGGGGGGGGGGGGGGGGGG
>JAVQJS010146531.1:0-10498 GCA_036024795.1 Galaxias rostratus | reverse complement strand
AACTGAAAAATGTGTAATCTAAGTTATATTATTAACCTTACTTTCACGTTATAAGTTAAACAGATGTTATATTAAACTTAGTCTTGACAACATTTTGGAAATAGTTTTTGTGTTCATTGAGATGTTGTTTAAAATGTTACTTTTCAAAGGGGGTGTACTCATTTACGCTGAGCACTGTATATATGTTTTTGTCTTATCTGCACTATTGTAATAGCCATATTTTGGTGTGGGTATTTTACCTTTCCCTCTCAGCAATACGACAATGCAAGACTGCCTTTTTTGTTGAGTATGGCGGTTTCTCCCCTCCTTCCCAGGATCGACATTCACAGGAAGGAGAATGCGGGAGCAGCAGAGAAGCCAATCACCATCCACTCCACCCCAGAGGGCTGCTCCAATGCCTGCAAGACCATCATGGAGATTATGCAGAAGGAGGCGCTTGACACAAAGTTGTAAGGAAACGAGAACACGCACACAAACACTCACTTTGTGCCCATTTTGGTAACCGGTTTGCATATTTATTCACCATGGCACTCACAATCTTTCACATGCCCACAGATTTTAAATAAATATCCTGTCCCAACTGTTCAGCCGAGTCAGACAGTGTTCTGACTAAGGATGTTGACAGAACGTCTTTTCTATGTCCGGCAGCACGGAGGAGATCCCGCTTAAGATTTTGGCTCACAACAACTTTGTCGGCCGGCTCATTGGAAAGGAGGGGCGCAACCTTAAGAAGATTGAGACAGACACGGAGACCAAGATCACCATCTCACCGTAAATGAGTCCCACGGGCGTTCACACAGTCATACCACCGCTTTCAAACTCCCTGTGGTGTCAATCTGCCTCCCTGTGTGTTTGTCTAGCCTCCAGGACCTGACCCTGTACAACCCCGAGCGAACCATCACTGTGAAGGGCTCCATTGAGGCATGTGCCCAGGCTGAGGAGGAGGTGATGAAGAAGGTCCGAGAGTCGTACGAGAACGACGTTGCTGCAATGAACGTACGTCTTAACTTTTGAAGGTTCTTTCCAAGGGGATGTTTCTGAACAACTGAAGGTACCACGAGTATATGTACAAACAATTGTATGCATATATGAAAATCTTGGGACTACGTACACACTTTAGGTAGGAGGCACAAATCGACACCCAGGGCTGAACAAACGTTGGTCCGAAAGGTTCAACTGAACCCTAATACAATAACAAAGGAACTGTGGAGGGAGTTGGATGTTTCAGGTACCAAAAGTATCTACATCCACCGAGAGGTGGACGCAAGGAAGAAGCCCCTACTCAAAGACTAGGATAATTAAGAACCAGAAGGAAGTTTGCAGGTGATCACCAGGATGAAAACCTTGCCTTTTGGAGTGTTCTCGGGTTAGATTAAACAAAATGTGAATTGTTTGCCATAACGATTAGCGCTATGTATGGAGGAAAAGGCGGGGACTTTTAATCTGAAAAACACCATCCCAACTGAAGCATGGGGGTGGCAGCATCATGTTGTGGAAACTGGTGCCTGTCAAAAACTATACCTTCAAAGTTGCAACGGAATGGCTTGGAAGACAACGTAGTGCAAGTTTTGGAGTGGACAGCACAAAGCCTTGATCTGATTGCTGTATGGACTGAACTGAAAGGGTCTGGGCAAGGAGGCCCACAGAGTTATACATTGAGACGCTTGTGGAAGACTACCCTTTGCAATTGATTTAAGTTAAGCATTTAAAAAACAATGCCGCCAAATACTAAAATATACGTAAACATTTGACCCAGTAAACCTTTTAATTCTGATATAGTGAGAAAATATCTCTTAAAATGCCCTCTGATGTGATCAATGTAGATTCTCAAATTTAGTTGTCCTAAGAAATGTGTGGGGTTGTGAAAAACTGAGTTTGAATATCTTTAGCCTAAGCGTATGTACTTAAACGGTTCTAAATGGACCTCAACCTTTCTCTCCTGCTGATTCCCCTACAGCTCCAGTCCAACCTGATCCCTGGGTTGAATCTCAATGCACTGGGCCTGTTCCCTGGTGGAGCCCCAGGCATGGGTCCATCCATGGTGAATGCGCCGCCTCCTGGTGCCCAGGCAGGGTACTCTTCATTTGGGGTAAGTGTGTTGGCACAGCCAATTTGCCTATGTCTTGTCATTGGTGTCTTGTCGTTAACTGAAACTCAACCCCTTTGAGAAAGGAGCTGCAGTGTCTACTGTAGAGTATGTCACTTTTAGAAGTTGACATTCTCAGAATTCACTGACACTTTGTTTTGGTTTGTCCCACCTTCAAGTTTCTCTTGGACAAGGTCAATACCATTCAAATTGGAGAGTTCTACACTAGGTTAAACTGGTGAATGTTTTGGAAAAGCAATTTTAAGTGGCTATTTGACTATTTGCCAATTGGATGTATCTCTGGGAGTTGCCCTGGTTTTAGAGGGCAATCACAAACCCTTATACCAGATTTCTGTTTAATTGACCAAGTGTTTTCACCCCGCTGGCCTGGATTTATACTGAACATTGTGTGAAGCCACATCACCTAATTGCAATGCTTTAACTGAACTAGTGTTGACCTACAGTACACCCAATTCATTATTTAAACTGTTAAATGCACAGCATATCTACAAACCCTAATTATCTGTCTGTCCGAATCGACTATTCCAGGAGTCTACCCGTGACATTATCAACCCATTACAGCCAGTGTAACCCACAAACAGTGTAATTCTTTTAATCAGTGTCTCACTTATTTCCCTCCCCTTTCAGCCTTTTTTAGGGAACATTTTGGGTCACAGGTGACAGTTTCATAACGTTCTCTCTTCCTATAGAGCAGTCCCCTTGCGGGTGAAGGGCCGTTTTGGGCGTCTGTGCTGTCTGCGAGCAGCCAGCCCCTCTCTGTAAGTTCACCCCACCCACAGTGCTTTGCACGGCTTTGCTGCTCCTTGCCGGGTTTGGGATGTGGCTTGCCATCTCTCTGTCCCTCCCATTAACCGTTGAACTCAGGGTCTTTCCTATTAGTGTCACATTAGGTAACTAAGGGCAGACCTGAAGTGAAAGAATTCTTAGGTTGTCGATAGTTTATAATGTAGTGGACGTGTGGTTTTATGCTGTCGTTTCATTAGAGACTGTGATCCACCCGCTTTCCCTTAAGTGGATGTATGATACATCTCCAACTCCCATCTGATTGCTTAAAATGGTATCACTTGGAATTCTAAACCTCTGAAGAGTAAAGGTCGCTAGCCTTCCAACTTGGGTGCATAGATGGGACAGTGTTTTGGTCCATTTGCCCAGCTAGGTTTGTTAATCACCTGGAAAGGCAGAAGAAAATCTTCAACGTTGTTGCTGTACATTTATGCTTAACCTTGTTTTTGTCGTGTGTGTGTGTGTCTGTGTGTATGTGATGAGCTTGACAAGTATTATTTATGACAAAAAAAATTCTCAAGAATTTAAAGCTGGACAGACTATTGCGTTTCCGCACATTTCATGAACGTAGCATCAACAAGTTAAATTTTTTCACCCTTCAACAGAGATGCTGTTGCTTTTAGCTATCTTTTCTCAAAATGGTCAGCATGGTGGATTAAAACCGCAATCCAGTCGTGATTCGATCTTCTCATTATGAAATATCAGGCTTGTTGTCAAACGGATTTGTGTCCATGATACTTCATGTTTCTTCCATTTTGTTTGCTATATATTTTTAAGTTCATATAATTCTTTTTTTAACCACTGAAAATATGAAATCCTTATTGCTTAGTCTTGCTACGCTTGTCTTTCCACTTGCCTCAATCTAAGGCTGGTCTCATTAGGTTTGCTACGCCATAATGACTGCTTGTTTTATGATAGTCATTGGGGGCTTGCACGTGCAAGTGGGCGGCAGTTATTCTTTTTCACATCTCCTTGGGTGTGTCCTGTTCCTGGCGTGCTCTGACTTCATTGGTGTGCCTGTTTTTACCAGCAGGGTCAGCCGGAATCCGAGACCGTGCACCTGTTCATCCCGGCACTCGCTGTGGGAGCCATCATTGGCAAACAGGGACAACACATCAAACAGCTGTCACGCTTTGCTGGAGCCTCCATCAAGGTGAGTGTCGGGCTGCTGGTGGACAGCCAAGTATTCCCGTCATTGCCAAAGTTCTCGTAGGGACTTGGCTTTAGTCATACTAATGGATATGCCAATGTGTTCCTACTCTTATCTCGGTCAGATTGCCCCTGCGGAAGGAATGGAGGCTAAGCAGAGGATGGTGATCATTGCTGGGCCGCCAGAGGCTCAGTTTAAGGTATGAAATCTCTTGGTTGTATAGACTTTCTCGCTGTTGTCTTTCCTTAAACTATTCAAAAGCCTACATTTATCTGTGAGCAACTCCTACTTGGAAAAACTGTCCGATTTGGACCAAACTGTTGAGCTAGCCTGCTGTTGATGTAATTTTCTGTTATATGTGCAGGCTCAGGGTCGCATCTTTGGGAAACTGAAGGAGGAGAACTTCTTTGGCCCAAAGGAGGAGGTGAAGCTGGAGGCGCACATCAAGGTGCCCTCGTTTGCCGCCGGACGGGTCATTGGCAAGGGAGGCAAAACGGTACGCAGCTGAAAATGGCCGACACATGCTGGTCCGCGTTGGATGGAAGAAACCTGAGATGACAAGCCTGTGAAGTCTGCTTCTCCCGTTCTAACGTGCGACATTTGCAGGTGAACGAGCTGCAGAACCTCACCAGTGCAGAGGTAGTGGTCCCCAGGGAACAAACCCCCGACGAGAATGACCAGGTTGTGGTCAAAATCAACGGGCACTTCTATGCAAGCCAGGTGAGTGGGCAGTAGACTTATCAATGGGCAAGTCTTGAGCTGAGAAGAATTAGCCTTTTTTGTTATTACCCTGCTATTTGACATGGGTAGGGGAAATCGAGCCATGTAGTCCTGTGTTTTTGATTGGAAATGAGGGGGCTGTGTTCAAGCCTTATTCTGAATATTTGCCACGGCCTCCCTGTGCAGCTGGCCCAGAGGAAGATCCAGGAGATCCTATCCCAGGTGCGGAGGCAGCAGCAGCCCAAACCCTCGCCAGGGCCTCCTCCGCCCCAGCTCCGCAGGAAGTAGAGACCACGCACCAGTGGAACGGTGACAGTCTGCCCCTCCACAGACACAGCGGAGACCAGGGAGAAGACGGGGCAACACCACGTTCATCTCAGGGGGTCAGAGGTTATCTTAACCTCCTCCATGACCGATGTCCCGCGCTTTGATAACAAGAGGCTCTACAGCCGCTCTCCTCACCTGCCCACCCCACCTCTGTGCATCTCTGTGAGAATGTAATTCTGAGGGTCCCATGGATGACACACACACACACACACACACACACACACACACACACACATCCCAATGGCCCCCTCTCCCTTCCCCTGTGGGTGTGTTCAGATGTTGTTGTTTTTTTGTTTGGGCACTAGAAACACATAACTACACCCACCCGCTTCATCCTAACCCCCCTCCCTGGTGTGGTGAACTCCACCTAACACGCATATGAGATGTTCTTTTTTTATTTCTGTTTAGCTGACTTGTTTTTCATTTTAGCCTTGAATGGAGTGTTTAATTGGTTGAAGCTTTCTCTTGAGTTTTCTGTGGAAAGGTAAAGGTGTTACTCTTAAAGTCCTAGAAGCACCTTCTAGAGAAGGCATTGGGGTGGGGGGTGGTGGTATTGAGAATGAGCGTGGGAGGGGTGTAGGGGTCGGATTTGTGTTTTCGGGACAGGACTCTTAAAATGGTGGATATTTGGGGTCTTGTCTCTATATTGATAGTGGCATTTTATAAATTCGGATGCATTTTATAGATATACCTATATACATATATAAATATGTGTATATAAATATATATTTACTAGGACAACATGTGATTCCCACTTAGAAGAGGAGTGAGTAGTTGTTGCCCAGGAAAACCAATTTAATATGCATTTTACTGAACTACCTCAGGATCTAGTACCTCAGAAGAAAAAAGAAAAATGATTATATATATATGAAAAAAATGTTCCTTTGTTTTTTTTTTATTTTGCTTTGTGGTATTTTGTATACTTTATAAAGCTAATAGTTCTTGAACATTTTTATTTTTTTAAGAAAATTTAAAATTTGGTCTGCTGCCAACTGACCTGCCTTTAACTCTGGCCTCTGTGCAGCATTGTACATGTGTATGTGTGACAATGAATAAGGCGATGACCCTGTACGTAGTCTATCTGTACAAAGAAGCCATGGAGCAGAGTTGGTGGCTGACAGAAGCAGATTATCTCCTCAGTTTCCCTGAGGATCCATCATCTTCTGAAAACTTTCACAAAAACAACCATTAGCATTGTGGAATAATCCCAACCCGACATACTGCAGCTAAGACGTTTTTAGTTTTTGGTTTCTGACAATACTGTCAAAAGAACACTTCTAATTTTCACTTTATTTTTGCCTTACTAAAATGGCTATGGTCAGGGTTTTACAGGTTGGTCTTGGACCATCATTATAAAAAAGCCTCTCTGCAGACGAAATGCCAGCGCATCCCTGTGTTTCTATTCTCCGCATGCTTAAAGGCCTTTGTACCATCTCCAGTCGTGATATAAAGTTAAAAGTGCGTCCCAACCTGGCCGCAGTTTGTCATGGAACAAGTTTCACCAGGTGCAGTGGTCCACGCAGTTTGGCCACTAAGTCAGTGTTGTCAGTCACCTTATGGTGAAGGTAGGGGGAAGTCACACTAGAATATTTTTCTTTTTACTATAGGAAACTAAGCCTAATTTAGTTGTGTAGCCAGCAGCTGTACCTTGATTGAAGTGAAGTTATACTGTTATTCATGCAGATAAAAAAAAGCCAAAAAAGGCACAAAAAACTAAATCTTGACTAGGATTAAAAGAACATCCAACGACTTAAATATACCTTGCAGAATGTAAATGTGTTGATTGTGGTAACAGTGCTCAAGTGTATCCATGCTTCCCTAGTAGAAAACGCCATCTACCTCAGGTGACGGGGGGTGTGGCAGCAACACCCACCCGCCCCCGCCTGGTGCCCGTGCACTGCGATACCTCAGTCCCCTGGAACACTTCTCGCTGCGTGGGTGCGCGAGTGTTCACGTGATCGAACGCCGCGCTTACCTTAGGGGCACAAGTGGCATCCATCATCCCTTTCCCCTCCCTCCTCCAGTTTGTTTGATCTACCTCTTTAGATACGTATTTGAATTAGAGGCAAACTTCTTTGTTCGATTTTAGGGTTCCCTTTCCCCTCTGCTTCCCCAGATATGAATAAGAAATTAAAACATGTACTCTTTAGAATTTAACAAATTATCGAAAGTGATCAGAGATTTCCTTTGCCAACGTTTATGAATATATAATATACTCTTCTAGCTTATTTGATTGAAATCTCAAACATGCCGCTTTTCTTTCTGCTCTTAAATTTTTTATTTTTTTCGGTGGTGTGGCTTCCATGTATTGAACTTGCTTGGGTTTTTCGCTAAAAAGGTCATCACCCGTTTGAGTTTGCATTCAATTTATGAAGCAAAGAAAATTGTTTTAAATAAGGGCCTGCTTTTTTGTTTCTGGTTTATACAACAAAAAAAGATGTCTGTTCACAAATGCTACATTCACTTGCTGAATTGGTAGCTATTGTTCTGTTATTTCTTGGCTGTGTAATGTGGAACTTCATGTTGATGTGGGCTGGATTTGGGGGGTCTTTGAAAAGTGTTCTGGTTTTAGCATGATTACCCCACCCCTCTCTCTGTAACCATGGTTGTGCCCTCACACAGCTCCACTTGTCAAATGCCTCTGAATTAAAAACAAACAATAGAAAACTGGCCCTCTGTTTCAATGTCTTGTTCTTTTCTGGTTTATGCTGTCACATTTGTACAGTTACAACTTTGATGATGGCACTATGCAGACCCATTAACTAGAATGTTTGTTAATAATCTTTATTAGAATTATTAAATTTGTCAAGTATTTGGTCACTTGCATAACATTAGTAAGTGTTAGTGAGGTCAGGTATGATTATTGCTTCCCAGTACTTCAATTCCATACAGTATTCTAAATTGCTACCCGCACAGTTTCATTTTTGTTCACTTTATTTTTCATTCACAAAAATTAGTTTACAATTTAAAACTGAATTGAATCTATTGAAAATAGAAAATTGCGGTTTCCATGTTGACATTAAGATGAACATGCTAATGTTGCTAGGGACACCTTTTTAGTAGTTTTAGAAAAGTTGGAACACAAATTTCAAGTTGTATTAATGCATATACAAACTACCCCCACATGGAGTGTGGGGGAAAGTAAAAAAAAAATACAAAAAAACCCTGCTATCTAACCAAATCTAATCGGCCTATTGTAGATATGAATATTAATCATTTTTGATTAATATAGCTGTTCATTTGAAATCATACATTTCTAAGTATTTACTAAATAAGAGAGTAATTAGTACTTACACAGTTAAGTTAAATTCAGCCTCCCCTTTAGAAGCTAGGCTAAACCCATAGCTACAAAAAGTACCTGTCTGAGTTTTACACATCTCTTCTGACGTTACTTAGTTCAGCTGCTAAATGCCATAATGACCTACAGAGGGCGCCTCTCTGTTAGGAGGTGACGGCTCTCTTCGTTTCTAGAGAAAAAGGTGTCCCTCAGCCGACCCATACGACCACCAATCCCAACATGACCACTTGCATCTTCCACTAAAGACCTCCTGATGGGCCTATACACCTTGTAGCGCCTGGAAAGGAAATGTTATTGAGTGGTGACTAGATATCTGTGCAGTCGGCCAAAAGTAGATTATGTTCTGCTTCTGGCAATAATTTTATTGGAAATATATTATTAAATTTCGATTATTGGAATACTCACTTGTAGGCCATTAAAACAATGAATGCAATGACGGCTACTAGCATAGCACTGGAGAGGAGGGCCACCTTTGCAACACGGGGATTCTTGGAGGCTGTGGAATCAAGGGCATGATAGGTTCGTGGGTAACAAAGAAAGACACAAGTCTCATGTTAGAATAGGATATATAACACCCTTCAAGGGGAACATGGTGCAAACATTGGAAGTTGATATCCATCTCTGTGACATTTGGAAAGCTGGGGGAAGGGGGGGTTGATGCTAACCGGGCATTTCCTGGCCCTTGCTGATGACGACGGTGGTGGTGGCTAGGGCCAGGCTGCTGGTGCCCACCAGGGTGATGTTGACACAGTAGGTGCCCGGCTCCAGGAAGGTCCTCCTGAGGCGCACCTCGCAACCCGATGTCTGAAGCACGTCGTCACAAACGATGTTGCTTACATGGAGACAGGTGGGGTCCGACACAATAGTGCAGGCCGATGTCGGTGTGCTGTAGATAGGTGGGGGCCGGATAAATCAATGTGATGGTCGAACAAAAAGGTACTTGTCAGCAGATATTTTGTAATAGGCTAGTTAATGGACACAAAAACAAGGTCCGTAACACACAACTCACCTGCCCAGACACTTGACCAGGAAGCTGACATCAGTGTCGGTTTCCTTGGCAGCAGACACATCCAAGATTTGATTGGCTGGCTGACTGTAAGACGGGTGCGTCGGTTCTAACCAGAATGTAGAAGCAATACCACCGTCAAATGTGCACAAACCGCAATATCCCCCTGGATCTCTGCCTCACCGAAGACGTCCACAACACACCATTTTGCCCTTCTCAGCCACCTACCGACGATAGTGAGATCCGCCTGGAAGTTTCCGTAGAGGTAGCGGAAGCACTGGCTGGTGGTCTGACGGCGCTGGCGCCGCAGCATGGCCACAGCAGTGGGGTTGAACTCTGGGGTGACCTTGGCGAGCGTTGGTGAGAGGGACTCCGTGTCGAGAAAACCTGTGGTCATGGCAAGTGCTGCGGTGGTGCTCGCCATAGCTGAGAGAGACCAAGAGAGAGTGGTGAGGAAACCAATTGAAGGGAAGACGGTGAATTTGGGTATGATTCTCGTCCTAATAGGAGAGCGTGCAGGGACCGTCGTATGTTAATGGGACATGTGAATCCATGGTACTTACCCTGTGTAGTGTCCATCTTGCTAGTAGGCGCGTGGGTTACAGGGGTAGGAGTAGGAGCTCCTGAACAGAGAGAAGGAGGGACAGTATATGTTGACAGTTATTAGTGAGTGGTGTGCTACAGAGGTAAATATGTGGGATTGTACTTGCACTGGAATCACCGAGAACAGAACCCTTTAGCCTCTCTGTTTGTGGTGTGAAACAATGTATGTCCAGCGCACCTGTGGAATGGGGAGAGTTGGTACTCCTAGGAGTGGGTGTAGCGGGAGGGCATTCAACGGGGAATGCAGCCTCGACGGTTAACTTGACCGTGATGTCACCTAGCATGCTGTAGGCATGTGTGGCCACATTGCTGTGGGTCACCAGCTGGTTGCCATCGGTGAAGTCCCAAATGTAGTCGACGGCAGCGGCAGTCTTGAGGTACTGGCTGGGGTCATGGATGGAGACATCGAACACCACGTCCTCTCCGCGAACATACACTCCCCCAGTCAGGTTGACTGCTGCCCTCTGGGATATATTGACTGCTACAGGGATCTTATCTGTAGGA
>JAVQJS010146525.1:0-21021 GCA_036024795.1 Galaxias rostratus | reverse complement strand
TGTGTGTGTGTGTGTGTGTGTGTGTGTGTGTGTGTGTGTGTGTGTGTGTGTGTGTGTGTGTGTGTGTGTGTTTCATAGGTAGTGTGTAAATATCTCGAGGACCCAGTACTTTTCAGTCGGGAGGAAGTAGGAATGGTGAAATTTGACATCCGTTATATGCTTCTGCTGCGCTCTGTGAAGCCCCTGCGCCTCTATGCCTACAATGTCTTCTGGCTTCGCTTTGCCAACAGGTCTCACATGCACGCACCCACACACACACACACACACACACACCCACACACACACACTTGTCTTTTGTTCCCGACTGGTGTCACTACTCAACACAGTTCTGAGCTGCTGCTTAGAGGCCCTGTTAATCCTCTAAATATATTCAGACATGCAAGTCTCCTTGTGCCAAGGTCATCCCTCTTTCTGACCAAACTGCAACACTTGAGTTTTCTCTTCGGGTGTACGCCAATTCTTTACTACCTGTGTGTGCCCCTCACTAGCATTGGGTTACAGGTTTAGCGCTAAGTGCTTGACTCTTTTTTGTCTGACTTTAGCAGCCCAAAAATAGCTGCTAAATGTTTGTGTATATTTGAAATCATCTCTGTTACACCCTCTGCTGTCCCACCCAGACCTTTCTCCTTGGACCACTTTGATGACTACCAGAAGCACTTCACGGTCATGAACTATGCGGATGGGGTGCAACTTAAACAGGTAGCTCAAGGATGATTTCAGATAAACTGTGTGAAACATAACAATGTGAATTCTTGTACATAGTAGTCTAATAGTAGTTTGGAAAGATCCCGCATTTGTGCAAAACGTGTCTGTTGTTTTTACACATGAATATGCAGTATTTTTCAGTTTTGTCATAACAATGTTAGTAAAAATGGACTTTGATACATGTTGATGTTATATTTCTACTTGTTTGTGGCTTGTGGTTGACTGTGGAAGTCTTCTATAACATCCCACTTGCAGACCGGAAACATGCAAGGCAAGCAGAGGAGTTTCACTTGCTTACCTAACAATGGTATTATGCCACTTGTTATTGAGGGTGGACTCAAAGAGGCGGAAATATCTTGATGTCGTTTGTTAGATTGTTCTTCTCTCTGCCTTTACAGTCAGTAGGCATAATTGAAGCAATTTATTTTAATTAAAAAATCAGTTTGGAGCAGGTTTATTCAGACATTGCAAAGTTCATTCCATTTCACCAATTGTTCCCTTGTTGTACATCTCATGAATATGTACATTTCGCAAAAAATAGAAAGGAACACTTCGAAAACACATCAGCTATCATTTGGGAAAGAAAAAAATAATGCCTAGACATCTATTCTGATGTGGACTGGGTAATGTGTTAGGATCGAAAGGATGCCACGTCGTTTGATGGAAGTGAAAATGATATCCCCATAGAAGGGCCGAGTTCAAAGACACCCCGAAAATCCAAGTGAAAAATATGTGGCAGGCTGGTCCATTTTGCTGAAATTCCGTTGCAGCCACTCAAAATGGCACTTGGTTCTGTGTATTGCCCCTGCGTGCTATTATGCATGTCTGACAACGTTTGGGACATGCTCCTGATGGGACGGATGGTGTCCTGGGGAATCTCCTCCCAGATTTGGTACAGGGCTTTACTGAGTTCCTGGACAGTCTGAGGTGCAACCTGGCGGCTTCGGAAGACTGAAATAAAATGTCGGCCAGGGGAGTGTGGGGGCCAGTCAATGGGATCAATGCCTTCATCCTCCTGGAACTGCTTACATATTCTCGTCACACAGGGCTGGGCATTGCCATGCACCAGGAGGAACCCAGGACCCACTGCACCAGCGTAGGGTCTGACAACGGGCCCAAGGATTTCATTCCGATACTTATTGACAGTCAGGGTGCCATTGTCTAGTCTGTAAACGTCTGAGGTAAGAGGCATCCCTCCATGGATATGCCTCCCCAAACCATCACCAAACCGGTCATGTTGAACAATGTTACAGGCTGCACATTAGCTTCCCCAGACCCTTTCACGGCTGTCACATATGCTCAGGGTGAACTTGCTCTCATCCATGAAAAGCACAGGGTGCCAGTGGTGGACCTGCCTACTCTGGTATGCAATTCCAAATGCAAATTGAGCTCCACGGTGCAGTGAGCTCAGGGACCACTATAGAACGTTGGGCTCTCAGGCCACACAATAAGTTTCTTAGTGATTGTTTGGTCAGAGACATTCACACCAGTGGCCCCCTGGAGGTCATTTTGTAAGGCTGTGGCAGTGTTCATCCTGTGCTTCCTAGCACAAAGGAGAAGATGCTGGTCCTGCTGATGGGTTAAGGATCTTCTACAGCCCTGTCCAGCTCCCCTAGAGGAACTGCCCGTCTCCTGGAATCTACTCTGCTCCTGAGACTGTGCTTGGAGACCCAGCGAACCCTCTGGCAATGGCACACATTGTGGAAGACTTGGAGAGGAGCTTGTGCAACCACTCTATGGTCCAGATGTCGCATCATGCTACCTCTATTGACACTGACCCTAGCCAAAAACCAAACTGATGAAAATCAGTTTAAAAAAATGTCTGTGGCCTAAAAATCAGTTCCTGTCTTTAAGGTTGTCTCATTGTTGCCCTTCTAGTGCACCGGTTTTGAGTTTAATCAGTTAACACCAAACCGATTTACAAACACCTTTGCTACTTAACAGACCTGATCAAAATCCCTGACATTCAATTAACCTGATGCGATACTGTGATTAAATAGTGTTCCTTAAATTTTTTAGAGCAGTGTAGTAAAACTAATAGGAGTATAATCCATTATAACTTCTAACATGCTTAAAAAAGGCAAGGCCATAATTATTGACAAATTAGGTGTTCATTTTATGTGTGATGTAGTTAGAATATGGAAAAAAACACATCAAAAGATATTTTGAAGGTATTGAAACTACTAGATATTGAACTACTTACCCTCTTTAGAAATAAATAATGCTGTGTTTCAATTATGTTATCTAAGTAGTCTGTTTTTAATGAACAGGTCCACTATGACGAGTTCATACCCATGTTTGAGAAGCAGTACCCACTTTATCCATGGAAGGAGTTGGAGGTCAGTAGTATTCAAATGTTCCTTTTGTGGAGAGATTTTCACTTCTATCCTGGTCCAATGTCGACCAGTAGTTTTCTATAAATCTGTAGTTTTTTACTGTTTTGCAACCCATGCTCAAATCTCCCTCACAAGCACAATCTATCTCTCACTCTCCCACCAAAACGTAATCCGTCTCTCATTCTCCCACACAACCTCCAAACCCCCAGGGGGAGTTGTTTAAGGCATTTGGAGAGCTGTTCACTGTAGCCTCGTCTAGACCAGCCCCCTACGGCATCTGTCCCTACCCCTCCTCCAGATCCATCTATGCTGTGGACGTCATGCTCAAATGGGACACGAACAACACAGGTGAGAGGCTTTCAATCACAACATTGCCCCTAGTACATAACATTTATCAGACAGCCAATTATCAGACATCCACACCATTGTCTTTTAATATTTTAATTCACAATTGAATAATCTTGGATTATGCAATTAACCAAAGCAGCCATGAAAACCAGAAATTTGTGACAAGTACATCTGTAGAAAAATTACCGTTACGTTTTAAGAAATGTAAAATGGGCAGCAATTTCAGTGGAATTTTCTATTGAATCCATAGACAACCACGTGCTCTTAAGCATTTTTCTGTCCATCAGTTTGATTGATGTCGTCATAACTTAAGATATTTGATAAAAAAATATGTTGATAAAAAGTGACAGACTTTTAAGTTTAAAGGAGGTAAAGAATACCTTACTGACAGACCTCAAATGTATAGAACGTACAAAAAAGTAATGACGGACATATTTTAGGAAAAGCGTACATTTTAATGAGGAACATCAAATACTTGCTTGTCATGATCAGAAGAGGGGAGGAATAGCAAATGCGGTTGAGATGGTGAATGAACAAAATATGTTTTTACATCTTGTTCATGCACGGTTATGAGAGAAGTAATCAAAATGTCTATACGTTGTCTTTGTGAAAACACTTCAGTTGCTCTGCAGACCAGCTCAGCTTTGATTGATGCTGAATCAGGTCGACTCTCCTGAACTAAGCCTACCCCGAAGTTCTAGCAAATCCCTATCATGCAACAGACAGCATCAATTTGTTCAAACGTTTCTGAACATGTTTCCTAATTATCCTGTCTCTAGCGTAACCAATCTTTTGTAGTCTCCCTTTAACAACACACCCCTATTATGTGTTCTTAACCCCTTAATGTTCTTGGGGTAATCACTACATAGATTATCATCTTCACACTTGTTTGCACACCCAGGATTCACCCCATACTATGTCTGTCTTTCAGCTGTCTCTACCATTCTTGTTCATTAAATCTCCTATTAAACTATGCTATACTTACCTACTAACTGTACTTGTCGTGGAACAACTCTAGAGACACTGCTCTGTAAAAACGTAGGAGACTGAAGTCAAAGGTATTCTGGTGCTTGGCTTCATTGTCAAATGAAGTCAACAGCCGAAGCGGTCTGCGGAGCGTCTGCAGGACTCTGCTGGTTGCAGTTTAAATGCATTTGAGAATATCATAGGTGCATCCTTCTTACAGACACTCCGTACTCCTTAAATGTGGATGACCACTCCCTGAAATCATCAACCCTAGTTTCCCAACATTTTGTTTTCAACCAAGTCGCCTATCCATTAAGGGTTTCCCCACCTACCTGTCATGGTACATTCTCTAAATGGTCTTTAATTGTGGTCACATTAGTTTTTATCTGATTGAAGGCCTTTCAACTTCTTGAGGTTTTAACAAGCTTTGATTCAATGCTGTCTTGATGCAATTGTCAATACAGCAGTAAGCATTCAATGGTACCAAGGGTTGGCAATGGGTCTGAAATCACAGTCTTCAAGCAGTCTACACTCATACAATTTGAATTCAACATGGGTGTGTCTGGAATGTCTGTTTTTGATACTAGGTGGGAAGGTTGCACTTGGTTTAGACTTGTCTCTCCCTTGCTGGGGCACACACAGGCTTTCCCACGCCCATAGACACATCAACGTTTTGTTGGGTTCTACCTCCAACATCTTTGAGTTCTTTGATGCCAAGGACAATCACTCGGACACAAGTGCAATGGTACAATATTAGTTCTTTAATGATTCATTGTATGACACTTATGCATGCATTAATATCCCGGTGTTAATATTATTTACCTTAGCAGATAGTACCCCAAACGAGAATATCTGGAGACTGTGCAGCAGCGCTTTTCCCTTGCAGAGTCTAGCTCACGTTCTGTTACTTCCTCTTTTATACTGTCCCTGTCCCTCCCTCAGAGCAATGTGTTTCACTTGCCGCTTCAGTACTTTTCCACTACTGTTTCTCTGTTTGCCCTCGAGGGCTGGGCGTTGGTCGATACCAACTGTTTCTCTGGCTTCTCGCCAGTTTCACAGGTCATTCTTGTTTTCGAAACCTGCTGCACCAGTTCCCCTTGACTAAGCATTCAGTTCAAAGGTAGCAATAGGTTCTTGACACATACATTGTGTTTCCTGAAAGACCCTTAAAGTTTGTAATGATTAACCTATTTTGCTAACAACAGGGTTGTAAACCTAGCTTGTATTAACATTATGCAATCATTAGCTTCCTGTTTTACTCTTCGTTCCTGCATTTAAGCTACAATATCTCACAGTTGTTACAGTGTTGTTTGGCCCTGTGGGGGGTGAAGTCAGCATATTCTGGTCTCACTACGTTCGCACTCCCATTCATGCTCTCAGCTCGTGACTCCCTTGTTGTGAACCCCTGCGGCTGTAGTTTCCATCACAGCTTGGAACGGTGTGTATCTGTATGTGTGTTGCTTAATCTAATGCTTGCATGAGCGGCTTCCTCCTTTCTCTCATCTATCTGACTCCTGTATTGATGTTACCCTTTTGATGTCCGTTACACAGTCGCTTTAACTAACCCTAGCTTTTTATAGAATTTTAACCCTAACAGTGGCAAAACCTTTCAGGCCTTCATGATGTTGTGTTCACGTCACTCTGTGCCTGGCACCACACAGCCCAAATACGTTCCCATAATTTTAATTATTTAACTCTTCTTTATTGTTGGGGCCTTTAGTTTCAGTGGGCTCAGATGTTTTCGTGGTTATGTGTCATTGACAGTTTCTTCAGTCTAGTAACAGTAAAAACTTTAAAAAATTTGATTTTTGCCTTACCGTTTGTGTTTGTTTGTTTGTTTTAGGTGAGCGTGTCATGAAACCTCAGCTATTGGAGGTGAACTTCAGTCCAGATTGCGCCCGGGCATGCCTCTACCACCCTTCCTTCTACAACCACATGTTCCAGACCCTCTTCTTAGACGAGGCTCAGCAATGCCCTGTCACTCAAATCTTATGAACCTTGTTGTCCCTGGTGCATTCTGAAACGCTGGACTGAATATGTCAAGCAATTGAGATGTAACCTTTGAAACTACAAAGGTTTTTCATGTTGCGGCTGAAAAAAATTTGCTTTATATTTTACTACTAAGTTTATTTTGGTGGGACAACATTTTGTGTGACAGCAGCTGTAGTGTTATGTGTTCCTAATTAACAGTACATACTCAGAGGTTTGCAGGAAATTAGTAGGATTTTTTTGTCTTTGAAAAGGTGATTTTATTTGCCAATACAAGACAGACATCAAAATCTTGCCAGACCTTCCATTCATATCGTTCCTAAAAATCTCCTCACTCTTCTCAAACAGCTTCTCTAAAACCCTTTTAAAAAATCCCTCTTTACTTCTCCTGCGCTTTCCTTTAATTCCAAGGCAAACAACATTGTATTAGCAGAAAAACACATGCTGTCACCAAGTGTCCGCTACAGATTCCATTCGTTGTCTTTAGCCATACAACGTACTGAAAAGCACATGTGGTCACAAGGTTTTCCTGAGCAGTTACCAGGCTATCTTGTGCTACAGATTGCTTATACTAATTAGTCCTCACAATCAAGACAGAGTTGTAGGTGGTGCAAGAACAAGGTCAGAAGCAGCGTTAGTTATCTCAATTGGCGCCATTCCATTTGATTTGAGTACTTTTATTATCAGTATATGTATCACATTAAAGTAGGGAAAGGATTGCAGTTTTTACAAGGCATTGCATGAAGAACATCTTTACTGCATGTTGAAAATAAAACATGAAGGCCCGAAAGGTCTTGGCACCATTAGAGTCAAAGTGAGAAAGTACCGTGACAGGTGGGAGGGGAAACCCTTGAAGGGAGGAACTTGGAGAATAACATAATGGCAGTGAATGGAAGTCGATGAGCACAGAGAGTGTTGTGTATTTTGGTCATAATTTAAATACATCTTCCCCCGTTTGGTTGCAGGAATATGAAGAGTCAATGTTTTTAGCTTGGAAGAAGTAACTTTATTCTGACATACCAGACAAACATAAAAAGTCCTGCTGGACCTCAGCAAAAACCTCTGTCTCCAAAAAATCTCTCCCTTCTCTCTCTCTTTCTCCTCTATTTATATCCAAACCCAGCCTTGATAGCAAATGTGTTGACCTGTAGTTGAACTTGCAAAAATAACAACCCTTCAATAATACTTATAGCCAGGCACTAAATCTACACACTTTCCCAGGAAACCCATCCTGCCCCACTTTTCCCTCACAGGTCCTCTTTCTTGCTACTTATTCTTCAAACAATCAAATCTCTGTTTGACTCAAGGTCCAGTTCTTTCACAAGAGTGGTCATCCAGATTTAAGGTGTGGTTCAGATGTACCTAAAATGTATTAAAACTATCCAGCAGACGTTCTGCTAACTGCCTTGGCTGTTGTTAACTTTCCTGGACACTAAAAGCCTACCTCAAAGAACACTTTTGACTCCAGTCTGTTGCTTTTATATCAAGTTTTTCCAACACCTTCACAACCAAAATATTGGCTTTTGCCTTTTCCGATGGAGGAGACAGCAACAATTTACTCAAAATAAAAGATATACTAGCAGTCAAAAGCTAAAAGTTCAGATGAGTACATATAAGACCAAGTAGTTCTGTTTCAACTGAATTTTACAAACATTGTCACTCGTTTGATACATTCTTAATATAACAAGCATGCAGAAACAGAATAGGAAAAGATAAAATAATTTTCAGGTGGTAAGTATCACTGGGGCTGCCCGTGCCTACATGATTATAGGGACAGGTGAACAGATATTTCTCATTTAAAAAAAACCTTAAAACGTCATTTTATTTTGTATTAATATCTGGCTGTGCCGAGAGTGGAGTGACGTGCTCCTCACTGTTCTATAGACTTCTGGAGGTGTTGCACAAATTAACAAAACATCTGGGATGAAGGGTGCCCACTTGAAACCCCCAATAACATATCTGCTTGAATCCCAAGTTCATTCTAAAATTTTGGCTTTGGAAGTGCTCATCTTGGAGTATGGCATGATTAATATTAGAATATCCTATGTGGGGATATTAAAATACCTGCAAAACATCCAACGTTTTATGGCAACACCCTGGTATGCAAAATAACTCATATTCAATTTTAATGTTCTCAAGACATTTGTTTGTCCCCTGGGACTAATGGTCACTCAGACCTTCAAGTTTCACCTTTTTATAACCATCCCTATATTATTATTAGACATATATAAAATTACTTATAATTACTTATTATACTAATTATATAATTATTCTCATTAGTCCATGATTGGCAAATTAGTGAAATTCAGAACAGCTTGTAAAATGGGGGTCGATGTTTTGTCAAAGGTATGATAGAGAAAATAAACAAGATCATGTTTTTCATGTTGTAGGCACAATTTCTATAAACCAAAGATAGACAGAGGTGGTAAAATCTTACTTAAGGTGCCCTTTGAAATGGCAAAACCTGGGTTGTCATGCCAGTGATAAACTTATGTTTTCCAACCCATCCCCCGACCTTGATAGTTTTCAACTTCTGGTGGGCGTGCAGAGAATCGTAGGGAGGAAATTTCAATAGTAAGGCGGAGCATCACTGCTTGGTTATAAACTTCTTGCAAAGTAGGCTCAACTTCTGCAGAAGGACAAAAGTTTGATGGGCATCGATAGGAACTGTGAAACTCTGGACGCTAAAGAGAAATGCGAGGAAGATTAAATATAACGTAAGTAGGACACATTATTATAACCAACCGTTATTTTTATTTATAACGTTTGAAAATATGCATTTTAATTAGTAAGTGCAAGTTTAATTTTTTTTTTTTTTTTTTTTTTTTGATGGCATGAACATTGTTATGCTACTTTGCTCTTACTTTGGTTTCTATATGTTGGGTTGGCCGTTGAAATCTGCCAGTGTGACATTGTCGTAGTGTCACATTGAGTCGGGAGGAAGTAACTAACTTTCACGCTCATTGAGCGAATGATTATGGATGAGAATTGACGCAAAGCACTCTCGAGATATGTTTTTACATGCTGGGCAGCCAGTTCATGGGCTTCTACGTTCTCTAAGTTTGTGTGTGCCTGCGCAGGGTCTCTCATTGAACTGTAAGGAGCAAAGAAGTACGCCACTGAATCAGGAAGAGATGCCCATATTTAAATCAAATAGAAAAGTGAGAAGTGAAAGTTAATTGGTCGTTCCATTGCAAGGTCACCGTACAAATTTCGGACCAACTCATTGCTGCATAGCAATATGTTGTTTTGTTCCTGGACCGTTACACCCTGTGGTTGACCTGCTGCCCCTTCTGTCTATGGACCACATGCCTCTTTCTGTTCCTCCAATGTATGGTGGTCTGTTTTATCAAGGACATGGCAGACGAATGTTTAAGTCCGTCCAGAACAGAGGACAATGTATACAAGGGATGTCACCAGAACCGATATTTTGGTAACAAGTCGATGCCAAAATTCTAAAAACATGACGTTGCTGGTTTTCTACTGAACGGATGGTACCAGCTACTGCAGCCTCCTTTTGCTAGCTAAATTGTCAAAGGCTAAAAAAGAATCCAGAGGAAAAACCTGTAATGTTTTGTCATGATCCTTAAAGTGTCTGGCTCAACCATGATGGTTTTGCCTCCCCTGCTGTAAGCCAAAGCATACTCAAATTAAAAAAATTTGAAATGAACAAGTAGGCCTCCCTTGTATAGTTACAAGTACTTCAAGAAATAACAAACCTTTTCTGTGAATTGGCCACAATACTTTACACCCCAATGTAGCAGGAAAATTTTTGAGTCTAAATAAGAGCTCTTAGGCTCATGGGAGTCATAGTCAAGTGGTCACTAAGTCATGTCAAGATGTCAACCAGCCTGGATGCCCTGAAACAGACAAAATTAGACTCCTCCCTCGTTTTCCTACGTTGAGTTTGCACTACATGCATGTCGTAACGGATGTGACGTTGCGTTATTACAGCGAACAGTGAACAGTGCGTAACTAGGTTTCAGGGACAGAAAGCTGCCCCCTCTCGCTCTTCCTTCTTGCTGGCCCTACTAGTATATTTGACTTGCGGATGTGCTGTGATCTGACCTCCGATACAATTAACCTCTATGTTAACTTATTTGAATAAGATGGTTTGCTTATTCCACGGCTTTGCATATTCCAACTCCTACTCTCCAGTAGCAGTCACTCCCCTCTGGTCTGTCAACTCAATGTCAGAGAAAGAGAGAGATTCTGCCTCTTTCGAATGGAACGTTAAATAATCCGAAAATCTATCTTCGGTCACAATAGATCCCAAGGCACTTCCTTATAAGTGTAGGGGTGTTAACCCTGGCGTCCTGGCTAAATCAAATCATTTTCTCTGCTCCTTGTGGCTTTCAGTAGGTCATAGATGGATGTGTGGTGAGCACATCTTGTGCAAATGGTTGCCATAGCATCGCCCAGGTGGGTGCTTCAAATTGGTGACCATATTAGTCCCACATTATTATGGATCCCACTGCTTGGCTGCTGAAAATTCAATTGCTAGAATTTGCCATATTCGGTGTTGCTGGAAAGGGCAGAAAGCTTATTCCACCGTTGATAATTTTTTCAAACAACTGTAATTTTAAGTTGTGGAAATAGTTCTGTTATGGCTTGAACTGGAAATGATTATTATCAATATACATGTATGGGTATCTGTTTTCAGATACTAAATGTGGTCCACTTCTAACTAAAGAGAAAAGTAACAAACACAATGTATTGAAGTTTTCAATGTCATTAGTATCACAAGAATGAAAGAGCTGTTAATATCACAGAACTGAAAACACAGAGGAACACATCTAAACTGGCCCTAGCGTTATAGAATGTGAGCTCATTAGTGCTGTGCAGCACTATACGCTGAACCACCTGCTCATAAAAGATAAGACCTAAACCTAACCAATAGAGCTGGGCTCAAGATGATACCATGAAAGGTGGGAGAGATTGATACTCTTGATAAGGATGAGCTTGGTAAAACCAAACAGAATGTTGGCAAAATAAGACGTTAGAGGGTGGTCCTCCAGCTTTAAGGAGTTTAGTAAGGTGTGGTTTAGATGTGTCTATGGTGTTCCAAAAAGCTGTAAAAAACGTTCCCCCAAAGGGAATGCCCCAGGCGCTTCGTAGACCACCTCGGTTGGTAACTGTTGTTTTTTTGTTTTTTTTACAATAAATCCTCTCTCAAAGAATACATTTTGATTCCAGTTTTTGTAATTTTGTTATTCAATATTAATATAAGACAATTGACTGTGTAAAAATGTAAAGACGATTTGTGCTTTGTGTGACAACAAAGATGTTCTGTGAACGTCATTTTTTTATATGGTTTGCGGTCACGACAATGTCTTAACGAGAAGGCAGAAAGGGAAAAGGCTGAGGTCTAGAAATGCAGCACATTCGGAAAGTATTCACAGCGCTTCACTTCTTCCAATTTTTTTTGTGCAAATGTATACAAAATAAATAACCTAAGAAATCACATAAGTATTTGCAGTCATTGCCACGAAGTTCAGACTTGTGCTCGGGTGCACCCTACGGCTTAATTTGAGTCCACCTGTAGTAATTTCAGTTAATTGGACATGATTTGGAAAGGCACACACCTGTCTATATTAGGTCCCACAGTTGACAGTGCATGTCAGAGCACAAATCAAAGAAATTGTCTGCAGTCCTCCGAGACAGGATTGTCTCGAGGGGCAAACCTGGGGAAGGGTACAGAAAATTCTGCTGCTTTGAAGGTCCCAAACCGCGCAGTGGCGTCCATTAGTGATGGGAAGTTGGCCCTTTTCCGAGAACCGGCTCCTTTGACTCGCCTCCCAAAGAAGAGCCGGCTCTTTCGACTCTCAAACGGCTCTTTATATAGGATCTTTGGTAGCCTATATTTCACCCTAAGTTTGCAAAAAAATCATGTTTTATGTGTTGAAAACCCTTTTGCTTTCAGTGTTTTTATGAGAGACCTTATAATTGCCAAACAAATTAACAATAAACTCCAAACTAATCCACAGATCATAGCCAAACTCAAGCTAACATTAATAATGTCCTCAATTGAACCTTTTGAAGTTGAAGCAGTCCAGACATCGGTTTTGGTAAAAACAGACTTATTTTGCTTTGAGTTGCAGTAGGAGGGGTTATGCTTGCACGCATGGAGATGGCGGTAGACGTTGCAGAAGTTGTGGTTTTGGTATGAGATACACCAGGATCAGTAGATGGTGAGCTGGCTTGCCCTCTCTCCTCTAACTGCACTGTAGGATGGACAGTTCTGGTATGTCTATGCAGTATTGTGGTGGAACCTTCTCTTAAAGTGACTTTCGTTTTGCAGTGAAGGCACTCTGCTTTGTTGTTTTCAATATCTTTAAACTGCAGCCAGATGCTGCTTCGCTTTCTAGGGTCACTCATAGTTAAATTACAGGACAATGCAAGACGCACACAGTGGAGTCAAGTGGAGTGTCTGCCCCGCCCCCTCATCCTTAATTCTCACGTGAATGCCGCATGCTGATCGCCATGCT
Source organism: Galaxias rostratus (assembly GCA_036024795.1). Classification (NCBI taxonomy): domain Eukaryota; kingdom Metazoa; phylum Chordata; class Actinopteri; order Galaxiiformes; family Galaxiidae; genus Galaxias; species Galaxias rostratus. The sequence continues at coordinate 8,189 of JAVQJS010146525.1, read as the reverse complement.
GGCCAATCATAACAAAGCTCTGTCTTAACCTGAGCTGGGACACAGCACTGAAAGTGAAACCTAAGCAACAAATAGAAAAAAACTGGGAGCCGGCTCTCACTCGATGAAAGCCGGCCCTTCTGATTCACTACAAAGAGCCGGCTTTCAGAGCCGATGCTTGTGCGCATGACCCATCACTAGTAGGTAGAGAAGGGAAAGATTATCTTCTTTTCAGATGAGAAGGATTCCTGCAGAGCTGGCAGAAAGCACCTGCAGGAATAGGTAATAGGCATAGGTATAGGGGTAACTGGCCGGGCTGAGAGCGGATATATCTCACCATTAAGCCGTCTGGACGTCTTGTGGGTTCAAATTAACTAAACGTCTGCGATTGAAGGTGAAATTGATAACCCCAATGACATATCAACATTGTATTTTGATGTGTTCATCTTGATGCCTGATCTGTAGCCGGAGTAGGAGTAAGAGCCTCGTTGTGTGGTGTCCTTAAGGAAACCGTTCCCAGGTGAGTCAGGACTTGATTGATTCTGCCACTTGGTTTACTTGGGACGTGACTGAGGCGTTCTGTAAGGTCTTTCACTCCATAGCTGATGGCATTTAGTTGTACTTGTTCTGGAGTACCCGTGCCCCGTGGCGGGGGAATGGGCGCTCCGTTGAACGACTGCTCGGCCATCTGCCGGGAGCCGGGACAGGTGGCGGCCGAGGCAGCACAGCCAGGTGGTCCTCTGCCAGGGCGACCGCTGAGGCGAGGGTGGTAGGTTGGTAGAGGTGGGGGCGGCCCTCCACGTCGTACCTCAAGGCCCGGAAGCAGCGCCTATGCTCTTCCGGGCTCAGCCCAAACCGGTCCCGTGTCGCCCGGATCACCGCTGTGTGGTCCCCAGCCGCCACCGTCGGTAGACCGTGGGCGGCCAGCTGGGCCTCCCCCGTCAGCAGAGGAAGGAGTTGGCAGGCCCACTTTGCCTCTGGCCACCCGCACGTCTTGGCCGTGGCCTCAAAGGTTGCCAGGAAGGCCATACAGGCAGCGTTAATACGGGTAACCCCTCTTTATTAGGTTCAGCACAAGTTTCACACAGGTTTCTGTTGCACACATCCAGCCTACTCCAGCGTCTCCTGATTCTTTCCACCCAACTCCTCACTGAAACAAACAGACACCCATACATAACCCACAGCTCACCAATCATCAGATTCCCAACACCTGTTACCAGTCCATGATTAGTCAGCTGCAGGTCTCCCCACCACAGCCCTGCAGCGCCCTCTACTGGACAGATGCCGTCACGACCCTCACACATACCAAGGGAGGAGTCTGGGTCTGAAACAACAGGGAAAGGTGAATGTGAATAAAACAGGAAGTGTGCAACAACACTAGACATGAGTGACTTAAAACGTAACATAAAACACTGAACATGACAATATTAACAGAGCTGGCGGGACACAACAAACATATGGTTTTTCAAACCATTCACTGTACGTATACTCTATTCAAATTTACTCTGTACTAAAACTGCTTTAAAGTACCATTTTAAACCCGTTATATTACGTGTGCTGTCACATAATTGAATGTAAAATACAAAAATGTAATACGCTTTTTTCTAAATTAATTAAAATAACATTTTGGTCAAAATGTCATTTTTTATATGTATTATATTTACCTTTACAAAATTTACATTATAATGTATTTTAAGTATACATTCAAATAATTAACTTTCTTTGGAGGTATACTTTATTGAAAGTGTATTTAAATACAAATTTAGATCAAATGCATTATAGGTGTATTTAAAAAAAAGTAACATTATAATGTGCTTTTAGGTAGTGCTAGAAGAGGAAAGTGTACTTTAAAATGCTTTTTCAATCTGTGGTATACTTTTAATACAAAATGTGCACTTATCTTTTTCAAATGCAGAATGCAATGCGGGTGTTGTGTGAGTGTATGAACCCAATGTTTGGTGATGGAATTGGCTGTAGTGGAAATGGCACCAGCTTATATCTTGCATAGGCCACATAATTGGTCCGGCACTAATGCAGGGTCCTCAGTCTCAGTTAGAGTAACTAAATACAGAAACATTTATGATGAAAATTTATTATGATTTATGCATTTATGACTACAATTATTATTTGCTATCTAGCTACAGCAGTTAGAATAACGTAGATGTCAGCAGAACAACTCAATGTTACCCACAAATTCTAAGTAGCTAAGAATGATGACAGCCACATTTATTTTACGAGTTAGATTTATATGAATTATTACTAGGCCTAAATTAAGTTAGCGTTCTAGATTTGCATCTGGATCATTGTAAGTCTATGTAACTCTGCAATAACAGTAGCAGAATCATCATGGATTGTGGGACAGTGTAAAATTAAGGCCTATGCATTTTCTCCAAATTACTTTTTAAATCAGATTTTGCAATGGGTTTTAGTAGGCTGTAGGGCAATTAGTTAAAAAAATATTGAAGGAATAAAGCTTCGCCTTTCGGAGTTTCACCTTTCGGCTCAGTTCCTTCTTCAATACGACGGTCTGGTACAACGCCCGCATTACTGCTGATGCTGCACCAATCCGCCTGTTAATCTCGTGCTCCATTTTGCCCTCACTTGTGAACAAGAACCCGAGATACTTGAACTCCCACGACTGAGGCAGCAAGGCATTCCCAACCTGGAGAGAGCGTTCCACCGTTTTCCGGCAGAGAACCATGGCCTCAGACTTGGAGGTGTTGACACTCATTGAGACCGCTTCACAATCAACTGCAAACCCCTCCTACTGAAGGTCAGTTCTCCTCCCCTGCTCAAAAGAACCTGGGCCAATCTCTACTTTCCTTTTCGGAGACGTCTTACTGTTTGCCAGAACTTCCTTGAGGCCAACTGAAAGTTCTTCTCCATAGCTTCCCCAAACTCCTCTCACACCCGGGTTTATGCTTCTTTGACTACCAAAGCTGCCGCCCTTCGGGCCGCCCGGTACTTATCTCCTGCTCCAGGAGACCCCTGGGTCAACCGAGTCTGAAAGGCCTCCTTCTTCAGTCTGACACCTTCCTTCCTCCCGGTGCATCCGCTTGCGGCTTTGAACATGGTCAACTCGGAACGAATGTCCCCAACCTCCTCAGAATGCAAAAAAGGTCCTTCTGGAGGTGGGAGTTGAAAACCTTTCAGAAAGGGTCCTCCACTAAGCGTTCCCAATTCACCCTCACTACACATCTGGGTTTACAGGGTCTGTCCGGCAGTCTCCCCCGCTATGTGATCCAATTCACAACTAGGAGTTGATCAGTTAACAGCTCTGCTGCTCCCTTTACTCGAGTGTTCAAGAAATACGGCCGCAGATCTGAGGATACGACCACAAAGTCGATCATCAATCTGAAATCTGGGGTGCTCAGGTAGCAGGTACTTATGAACATCTCTATGGTCGAACATGGTGTTCGCCAGGGACAATCCATGTCTATCACAAATGTTTAACATCAAAACACCACTGTAGTTCAAATCGTTGGTCCATTCCTCCAAATCAGCCCTCTCCAGGTTTCTTCGTGACCCACATGGGCATTGAAGTTCCCAAACAGAACTATATAATAACTAGATGGAACCCACCCACCCAGCAACTCCAAGAAGACCGAATACTCCAAATTACCATTTAGTGCACAGGCAAAAACAACAGAGAGAGCCTTCCCCCCAGCGACTTGCAGTCGCAAAGAGTTGACCTTCTCGTTCACCGGGGAAATCTCCAATACAGCAGCGCCCAGCTGGGGACTCATAGAATTCCCACCCCTATCCGGCGCCTTTCACCTTCTCGGCGAATCCGGGGAAAAAAAGAGCCCAGCCCCTCTCCCGGACTTGGGTTCCGGAACCAGAGGAATGTGTCGAGGAGAGCCCAACTATGTCTAGTTGGTACTGCTCCACCTCCCGCACTAACTAGGGGGCAGCACGACTATGTCCCCGCCTATGCCACCCGACCCTAATGTCTATTCCTGCAGGTGGTGGGCCCACAGGGCGGCGGCTCCATGTTGTTTCTTCGGGCTGTGCCCAACCGGACCTCATGGGTCAATGCAAAGCCACCAGACGCTTGATTAAAATTATAAACATGAAAACCATAAGACACAAATATAGATTTGGAAAAATGTATTATTTCCCCATATTTTAGATTTGAGTTTTTCTTTGAGTTTTCTTATATTATTCTTTTGGATTTTCTTTTTTTGTGTTTGGATTTTGCCTCTGGCACAAATCTCATTCCATAATATAGCATTTGATGTGTTATGTCTGATGTTGACTGTGATTTTTAGGCATAATCCGTGCACCATGCAATTAGCCACGCTAAAATCAACACTGTAATAGAGTATGTTAGCGATTACGTATTTTCGTAAGGCAACCAGGAAGAGAGAATTTCCCCTGGTTCCTTCACCAAAGCCAGTGTTATATTCCCATTGGGTTTGCACTCTTTCAGAAAATTAGATCTGTATTAAACAAAACACATGATATTTACATATTTTGTTCATAGAGATAATATTTCCAAATGAACATGACTCATAATGATTTTCAAACCTTAATGCAATAACCACAGGGGAAAAGATAACATTAGGCTAACAACTAACTACACCGCAGTCGCATGACGACAACGTCACCACCACAAGCTTTAAATGGCAATTTCGCGCCTTATTGCTTTCCCCTTTCTACAAATGCCCTTCCACTGAAGGAATTGAGACAAACCTAACATTCCAAATTCCGTCACATTACCTCTTTAGGTAACGACGTCGTGTTATGGGAGCAGATACAACTTGTTCTAAACAGGGGTTCAAACTGTCCAAAATATGTGGCTATTCAACACACCTATCGATATCTTGTGCTGTCATTGGCTACTGATCTTAGGGCCAATCTGGCCAATGCAAGCTCTTTAAAATGGGGAGGGAATACTATCGGCCAACCAGGGTGGTGAGTCGTAAGATTGGCACCTCAACTCTGAATATTTTAAGGAAAAAATTCGTCTTGTTATAAAGTCTAGTCCACCACGTTCGATCCCTCCCTCTCGCTCTCTGCTGTAATCCAGACAGCAGCTTAATATCTCAATCGCAAAACACAACATAACAAAAATAAACATGTCTGAGAAACTTCCCTTCAAAGTCGGTAAGTGTGAAATGCCGTTATAAACATTAACAATGCATGCTATTTCAACTATGGATAAGCTGCGGATGTTTAGCAAGCATTGCTAACAGAAAAGTAGCATTAGATTGTTTTAGCGTTGATTAGGACAAGCTTACTATAAAGGGTGTGTTTGCTACCGGAATTCTTAACGGTGGCTGGTAGGTGGTCACACTTGCTAATTAGTGTTTATGCCTTTCTCACATGATGGTGCAAAGTTCCTTAAGTGGCTTTGTTCTGCTAATTGACTCATTCTCTAGTTCTATTTGATCGAACGTAGACTACTTGTATGCCTCATATAATCTTTGCACAAAATTCTATTTAGCGGGATGGGTATATTGATGCATGAAACGTGCACCGACGTGATTAGTTTCTTGGCCACCGTGCAATCGACCATGGCTTTATTTGAAGGGGACAGAAGTTTTACTCGTAGTGATTGTAGTCCGTTCGGCGCTCCACATGGTGAATGGTCTAGTGTAAAATTTCCCCTGAAACTACAACCCCATGAGGTTTTCCAAGAAGCCGCCAGTTTTTGACGATAGACAGGTGCAGGCAAGTAATACAAAAAATTAAACAGTGTACTACTGTTGGCTCAAGCTGCACGTGGTGCGCTAAGCTTCACCCACTCAACCCAGTCGCAATCTGTTATACATTATTTTAGTGCAAGTTAACACTACTATTTGGACATTCTCTGTATTTCTGATATGTGTATATTTGAAGTCAATCATTTTCTTGTATTGTGTAACATATTACTGTATATTTTTTGCCTGTATATAGAGCTCGACAGTGACCGCCCTCTAATCGAACGGCTTCCTTTCATGTGTAATGTGAAGACTTTGCCCAACCATCTATGCTTCCCAACTAATAATGTTATTGCATCTCTCGATGTGCAAACAGTCATCGATAGAACACCGGAAGAGAATTTCTCATTCATTCACTCCATTGACGCTTCAGAAAATCATTACATTGAGTTTTAAGCCTGAAACTAAGCCAACCAGCTACGTGAATTATGGCCATAAAACATTTTGATTTGGAGCAAAAAGTGTGTGTGTGCGTGCGTGCGTGCGTGCGCTTCCTAGTGGTGTCTTCAAAACCATGACAGTGACCCACTGAGTTTGCAAATTCGGATGTAAACACTTCCATGGTAACAGCAAGCTCTACCAATCAGAGACGTGCTGTTGTACTTAAGGATTCTGGGTTGTGTAGTACCTCTCCATGACATCCTGAATAAAGCATGTTTTTCTTAAAACAAGGTTTGGTATCGTATGGACATGGCCTAACCTAAACCATCGTTTTACAATCTCGTAGCTCGTGTCCATTTCAAAGTCCCAAATTCGACAGTAGGCAGGGACATGAGTGGGCACTGCACACCCAAAACGTGTGTATTGCCTTCCTTATTTTAAAAATAATAATACAAATATTTTTTACACCATGAAAAAAATAGCACAGAAAGGCACAGTCCAGCAGTCCAAACATCTGATTAGGTGGGCAGGCTAAAGCCCGCCTCCAACAAGGGCCAGGTGTTGGAGAGGAGTTGTTTCTATACCAACTGTGAGCTCTCATGATTGCATACACAGCAAAGCCAAAGCGAGTAAATGCATAGGACTGGTCTAAAAGCCACACATCCAATTGCGTAACCTGCACCAAATAGTGTAGAGATTTGAACAAATTTATATTCAATATAAGTAAATCAATGTTCCTGCAGATTGTCTGCTGTTCTATCATTCAGGCTGCCAAGTGGATACCCTATGAGATTGCCCACCCAGGGTGACTTGTTTTGACTAGAAGGGGGCACAGGCTGGATTATTCTATACATTTGGGATGACATGTTACATACTTTACTACTAGTTAGACGAAAAGAGTCTAACTAGAGTACATGGCTTACCTGAACTATTTTGTTTAACTTCAAGACAAAATGTGATCTAGATGCAGCTAGCTTTTGTCTATTACAAGGCCTCAAGCAAGCTTTTGTTTTCTTTTTATGACCAATTTATTTACTCCGCATAATTTTCTTAAATGGTTGAATCTAGTGACATACTAGTTTTTAGACAAGTTCACAGAACTTGTCTTTCCTGTTGTAATTAAAAGTTTCTTTTAAAAAATAGTTGGAGGGCAAAGAGATTGTTATTTTGTGTTTAAAGTCTTCAGTCACGTCAATTGTTGCCTCTTGGTGATAAAAGCAAGTATGATGGTTATACAGTTTAGCCCAATGTCACTTAAGAAAACATCAAAGGTTTGAATATTCCGGCCAAGCCTAGTGGCCAGTAATCTAAATCTCCATGCAGAATATGTATTGGGATTTTACATCCAGTGCAGTAAAAAGATTTTACGATCAATCTTGTGGTGCGGACCACATTGCGACTTCGTTGATCATCATTTGCTAGCTCGCTACACACTACACTGGACCTATTTATTTTCTGACTGAGTCTGGGTGAGACGTTCACATAAAAATGTTCATAGGAGACAAGTAATCTAAATAGCAGAGTGAATTTTAAACTGTTGCACGTGCCATTTCTGCTGAATGTCTGTAAGCAGAAGAAATACAGCATAAAACCTGATGTGGCAATCCTTGATGGCTGCTTAATATATTTTCTTTTGGCTAAACGAGACTTTTCAAGTATAAAAATAGGCCAGTTACGTAGGTACTTAGAACAATCAAACCACTGCCTGGCTGGACCTGATTTTGCCAAACTTGTGCAGACAAATTGCAGACAGATATTTATTTTTGCTGTGGCCCGCCCTGAGCCTGTTCGGATCGGGTTTAGTGTTGGCTATTCCACTATTGTGACAAACCACTATTACATAGTTAGTTGCATAGTTATATATCTGTTACTCAATTACAAGATTATGGAATGCATTTGACTTTGCCCTGGCATTTAGCAAACTCCCAAGTTCATTGAATGGGAAGCATGCAGGTAACTCATGTAACTTGTGTAACTCATTCACTCTATAACACGCGCAGATTCTGCAAAAGATCGTAGTCACTTACTTTTGAAATAGAGTTTTAAGTTTTGTTTTAGTGGGCACAGATACAGTGCTCAGCGTAAATGAGTACACCCCCTTTGAAAAGTAACATTTTAAACAAT
>JAVQJS010146504.1:10000-15594 GCA_036024795.1 Galaxias rostratus | reverse complement strand
GAGAGAGAGAGAGAGAGAGAGAGAGAGAGATTAATTGGCTGAGAAAGAGGAGACGTGGCACTGCCATCAGACTGGCACTGCGTCAACGATCGTCTGGTGAGAGGTGTTGGCATCAGCTGCAGGTTTGCAACACATTGATACACACAGACACACACACACACACATACACACACACGCACACACACACATACCCACACTCACACACACACACAGACACACACACACACACCAACACCCTTTCTCAAACACATCTGCGACCCCTCTATCAACTGATAGAGGGTTCCATCGCACACTGAACAAACTGATAAGGTAGCCATTGACAAAATGTGGAGGTATCTAGCCGAGGGACTAACAGGAAGCAAGGCTGGAGTCTTGGAGTGCTTGGAGATCCCAACACACATCCCTCCTATGTGTACTGATTCCATTATTGAGATGCAGGTGCAGGTTAATGAAAAAGAAAACAATCTGCAATCTTACAACAAAACACCTTAACCAGTAAAAAGGCAGCTTGTAAACTTCACAAAAATGATTAATGGGACATCATGTCCCAATGAATGTGACATGAGGTACAGCACTCTGGATGGCTTATTGAGCCAAACCAATCAACCCCGCTGTCCATGCTTCCTAATCAGGTGATGCTGATCTTTGGATGGGGAGGGTGGGTGTGCAATTAACCCCCTCTGCCACGGCCTTCATGAAAGCGCTCCACACACGAGAAGTGAACTGGGGAACACAGACAAACGTCCGCTGGATTCTGGATGATGCCAAAATATCTGGGGGGAGATGACGTCAGCTAGCTGGAAAGAATTAGGTCACAACAACATTCTTTTTGACAATTTAATCGGGAGGACTACCGCGCAATTACCAGTTATAGACCCCTAACATGTTGGAAGATCTCTTCGAAAGTGGAATCTCCTGCACCGTGGAAGCAGCAGCAGCAGCTTCCCAGTCGGTACCTGGTGTTGAGACTTAGACTAAATAGGACCTCACGTGTCCGGTCCGATCCCTTTTAATTCAATTGAAAGTTATTATTATCCGTGCTCAATGCCGACCAGCTCCATAAGAACTTGAGTGGTACAGTTGACTCTCGGAAGACCTGTTTCTGGCTAAGGCCGTGCTCAAAATCAACAGACGATCCCTTAATCTCTCCTGATCAAAGGTTTGCTCAGGGAGACGGCTGGCCGTAAAGGGTGCTCTTGGAGATGCTACAAGTAGCGAGGACCTGTCAAAACCACAAATATTTCAGAGGTTCAACTCGGTGAAGTAAAGGGAACCCCAAAGCTCCTCCATGGCTGTAGGCACCAGCATCAGAGGGTAGCAAAACTAGACTGTCACTGCATCAAGGATCATTAATCAAATTGAATGCAGTCCAGGCTGGATTGCAGGTCCTCCACCTACTAAAGAAGAAAGGTGAACCTCGCTGAGATCGTCCTGGATGTAGTCGTCCATTGCTTGCTACTTGTCTCTGCCAATAACAGAGGGTCAATCCGGCTATGAGGAGTGGAGGGGCAGTGCCAGGTAGGACGGGAAGGAGTAGAACAGCCCACCAGGGGGGTAGAGAGACACCAGAAATGGAACAGAATCCAGATTCTAAACTGGTGTACTCGCCCAGGGAGAAGGGGATCTACTTCAGGGGCCTTTCCCTTTGTTGGACGCTGAGACAAAATGAGCTGTCCCACAGTCATTGCTCTGAGCCCCGGAGGACTGACACCACCCTAGGCTCGTGTTTGGCCACGAGACATGCCAGCATCTAGACAGGTGTGACCAACCTCCGTCAGTTCGTGTTCCCGCTTCGAGCAAAGATGAGGGAAGAAGGTCTGACAAGGGAACTGTCACCGCTGACCGAGCAGGTGATCCAGAGGAGCACACCACCTCGGTCTGTCCCTCCCCGTCCAGCCCTCTCCAGGACATGGTGACCAGGACGGCCTCCTTCCAGTGGCGGCCATGGTGTGGCGCTCCACAGTGAACTCTGCCATGGTGTGTGTGCCTTGCCTTGTAAACACAAGTTGTGTCTATCTCTCACTTCTCTCTCTGGCCTCTTGGGAATGGTTGATTATGGTCGTCATGAGGCCTGCCGCTATGGTCCCTGTACTCTCACACAAAAGAGCGCAAGTGCCCTGATAGAGACGAGCCTCACTACCTGGGAAGCCTCTGAAACTGGCGCTCCAGAATGGGGAGCGACTTACAGAAAAGGCTACAAGAGAAACCCTCTGCACCTCCTCGGGCTGCCATCAAAGCGGTCTGGGAGAGACCTATGGGATACCAGCATTGTGGAAACCGAGGGTCACGTGGGGAGCGGTGGAGACGGTTAAAAGGAGGGTTAAACCTGGCTGTGGGAGCGGGTGTCACAAAAGCAGAATGACTTTACATAGAAACACATAGGTTCATTGGATATCACACGGGCAAAGCAACCTATGCCAGCAAAAAGATAAATAAATAAACAGATACATAAATAAATGACGGGCAGATTTGTATTCAGCTCTGTAGTACATATTTTTTCAATACTTTTTTCATAACCTGCTGACAGACATCCCTAAAGAATCAAATACAAGGTGAAACAGAGATGAAGAAACTCCAGAAACACTTCAACTGACCTCAACAAAACAACTGCCCTAACCTCAACAAAAGAAAGTTGTTACGGAACGTCTCCCATTGGTTGCATTGCTCAGGTACGCTTAGCACTGCACGCTGCTATCATTAACAGTAGAGTATCGCAGTATGAAAAGAGGCAACATCCAAACGGCCATTCACAGCAACGCCACATTCATCAAAAGACTGTCGAAGCGGTTCAACGTCTCCAGAGCCATGCCACAATGCACCCCATTCCTTCCACACCAGAGCCCACCACAACGCCCAGCCACTGTCCCCAGCGTGTAAAGCCCCACTGTACATACAGAGCACCACCACAGCCTCATCATTCAGACACCTCCAGGGGGGAGAGGCTTAGTCACACCCTGTCCTAGGGTTCAGGACAGCCTGGCTCCCTCTCTGTCACCTCCCGTTGGGTCTTCTGAAGCGTGCTACAGAACGAGGGCACGCCAAGGGGTAAACAAGGCTCCACGCAAACCCCCCCCCCCCCCCTCTCCGCCCCGCCCGTGTTTATTCTCCTACTCTCCCTCCCCCTCTCATCCCTCCCTCTGGTGTTGTGACAGCGTCTGTCTGAAGGGCTGAAGCGATGTCTGCATGCGCACCGTCACACCCCGATGGGATAATCTTTCTGTCATGTCTTTTTTTTTCTTCCCCTGCGAGTGTATTCCACCATTAACTAACTTCCCCCTTTTGCCTAAACGTCTTCCCTGCTTCACCCCTGATATCCTTCCCCGCCTCTCCCACTCCGGCCGCGCGGCTCCATCATCCTCGTTCTCTCTGTCCTCCCTCTGTTTCCCACTCCCCTCCTTCCCGCCCTCCTCCTGGGTCCTGGCCACAACTGTTTGCTCGCCTGCTCCTTTCTCACTGTCGCTTGGCATCATTCACGCTCTTCCTCCCCTCTCCCTCCGAGTCTTGGCAGCGGACACACACACACACAGACAGACAGACACGTGCGTGGTCTCTGCTCTTCCTCCCTTTCCGCTCTTGGCTTTCCCGCCGCCCCCTCCCGGCGCTGGCTGCTCGCTGTCTGCAGGCCGTCTCCAGTCTCCTTGGCTAGAGGTCAGGTGGGTTCCCTCTGCCCACTGGGGTCTTTCCTCGCTTCATCTTTGTGTGTGTGAGTGTGTTTTTCTAGTTGTTTGTGTCCACATGTGCCTGTTTGTCTACGCACATGTGTAATAGAGAGATAGAGAATGAATGCAAAATGATACTTTGTGTGTGTGTGTGTGTGTGTGTGTGTGTGTGTGTGTGTGTGTGTGTGTGTGTGTGTGTGTGTGTGGGTGTGTGTTTGTGGGCCTGAAATTGTATTTGAAAAGTGTTTGTGTGCACATCAGCATGGCTTTGGTGAGCTTGGTTTTCTTTGGCCAGTCAATGACCTTGACGCACAAGACAGGAGATTAATATGCACACCCGACTGTGAGCCAATAGAGTGCCAAGAACATAGAGACACACACAGACACACACACACACATGCAGACACACACGCCCCTCTGAAACGTGTCAGGGAGAAGATAAGAGCTGTTTAGGTTTGAGGCGAAGTGGCCATGCTTGACCTCAATCCCTTTATTGGGAGAGCACTCCGGGAATGAGGGGGTGGAGACTCCAAACCAGAGCCAACACCTGAGTAGTTACCACGGTGACCGCTAATGGAACAGTTGGCCGACTTTGAGTTTTTTTTTATAATGGATTAGCCGGAGGGCCCTCCAAGAAGTGGAGCTGTGTGCAGTACACTTGGAAATTGTAGGCTGAAATGTTTGCCCCCTATGTAATGAATGGACAAGCTGGCTAACTGTATAAGAAATTGTGTATGGTTGTTGGCAGTGCCTGATGGATCTTGTAGTTCGGTACCTGAGCGTTTTGGTGGTCATGTCGGCGGCTGTAATGCCGTGATAAATCAGAGTCTCATTCCACACCGGGTTCAAGGTATTCTTCAGGGTCTTTGTACGGAGCTTGTTGGCCTGGGGAGCAGGAGGAGACAAAACTAAAATAAATACATATAAAACACAATCCATTACAATTAAAGGTAAAAGATATTGATTTAAATGTAATTAAAATGGTTAAACCGTATAAAACAGGGTGAGAAAGACAGAGGACCTGTGTGAAAAATTAATTTAAGCCTTTCCAGTGAATTAGCTGGAGAGACAGAAAGGGCGCCTCTATAGAGACTGGGGTGTAAAAAGAGCTGGAAAAAGGTGTGAGAACCCCGGGTTAAGAGTGTGAAGGGACGGGAAAGGAGAGGTGAAAGCCATCGAGACGAGAGAGAGAGGAGAGGAGAGGGGAACAGGAATCACACTTGAAAGATAAAGGAGAGAGAGGAGGAAAGAAAGAGCGAGAGAGAGAGAGAGAGAGAGAGAGAGAGAGAGAGAGAGAGAGAGAGAGAGAGAGAGAGAGAGAGAGAGACAAGTGACGCCAAAAATGCAAGAGGCCAATAAAGAGGGAGTGAAAGAGAGCCAAAAAACGACATTTGTCTCTGTCTCCAGGGATCTGGCAGACATCTGCTCACCTACTTTGTAGCTGAGAACAAGAGGACAGGAGGCTTCCCCCAGCTCACTGTCCCCCCCACCCACCTGTTCGATGAGGCACACCAGGCACCGGTACCCACCCCGTCTAGTGCACAAAACAAGCGCCCCTTTGCTAACACAACACAACGTCTAATTACTCTGCACAGGCAGCAGCATTGGCATTCAAAATGAAAGTCTTCAAAGAAAAAGACTCGTCTAGTGCCGGGCAGACGACGTCGCGCTCCGCATCCATGCGCTTCCCGCTCACTTTTTCTTTTACTTAAAGCTGCCTTCGGGACGTTTGGCTTTTGCTGTACATATTTAATTGATGTTCTCGCTCGCATAGCTGCTTCACACTTCCTTTGACTATTCCAAAAAAAGGCACTTGTCCCCACTTACAATATCTCCGAGCACGCGTGGCACGACTGCAGGGCCGCACTGGCGCAGACGTGCTGCCGCACATGATAAAGACGCACGCGCGCACTCAAACCCTCTGCCTTGCTCAGC
>JAVQJS010146504.1:0-5000 GCA_036024795.1 Galaxias rostratus | reverse complement strand
CTCTCCACTTTCCCCTCCCCTCTCTTTCTAAGCTGCGATGCGATGGAAAGCTTTTTTTTTAAAGCAGGTAGAGCCCATTCCAGCTTAGTCCAGAGTTGTTAATGAATATCTACTTGAGTCACGCATGGCATGCACCGGTTTAAAGACGAAAATCGGGTTAGTCCCATTTGACTGAGATGGTCTGTCTCTAAAACCCACGGCTGCAGTGGTGAGCAACTCACCCATTAATATTCATAATGAACATCAACACTTCATTTCACTGTAGCCTCCAACTACAGTTCCTAATCCCTTTTTATTTTCTCTTTTCACCCTCCCCTCCCATCCTCAATTCCCCTGAGCGGTATTTACATAATACAACTTATTCAGGTCTCAGCATAACTGTGGCAACAAGAAAATGGTTAATGACGGCTACCAAGCTGGCTGACAAATCACGAGTTGATTCAATTACACACTATGTCTTCATTGGACCCTAATATTGCTTTGTGGTGCGCCCATACATGAACACATTTAATATTAATGTCTCATCTATATTCTGTAGCTGTACACAAGTACACACACACGCACACATGCACGTTGTCGCCGTAAAGAGCATTAGAAGTGTGACATCACTGCTTGGCTTTAACGTGTACAATGACCCGAGATCAATAACACCGTTCTCAGGACATTGGCTCCCCAATGGACACACACACACACACACACACACATCCCCTCCATTGACTCTCCCTCATCCCTTACGTACGCAGAGCACATCAAACCATATGCGCACTTGAGCAGCTGACAAGGCTCGCACTTATCCCGGCACTCACACACGCACAGCGGAGCGGCGATACAGACCAGGACACAGTCATTACCATCCCGTGGCTTTGCCACCCGTTCACTTTCACGCACAAGCACCCATTCCACACCTGAACGGAGATGTGGATATATAAAACTGACAAGCAGACTCACACACAGTGCGCCGATAACACACACACACACACACACACACACACACACACACACACACTTGCATCCGTTCACCTCTGTGACTGCACACACGCATGATGAGAACAGTCATAGTCACGAGACACACATGCCTACATTGATAGGTGCGCACACAGACAAACACAGACACAGATGTGCGCGCACACACACACACACACACACACGGGAATGCACGCACGCATGCAGAAATGTACATACCCAGTGACAGTCTTCATCTGTTCCTGCGCTCCATCTTGTCTGCTCTTTTCTGTCTTTTACACACTGAGGAGCGAGCAGACCTGGAGTCAATATATCCTTCCCCTCTCTCTCTCTTGCTCTCTCTCTCACTCACACACACACACACACTCTCTCCCTCGCTCTCTCTCAGTTGCACTCCTTTCCCTCTCCTCTCCTCCGCCCCTCCGCTCCCTCCCCGCCTCGCTCTCAGCCGTGACGTCTCTGGTTAAATTCCCTCAGTCCTTCGCACACTGTGCTCTTGGTACTGTCACTCACTTTCTCAGCGGCGGGCAGATACAACAAAAGAAAGGCTGAGATTGCCCGCGTGTGTGACTGAAAGAGGGGAAGAGATGGAGAAAGAGTAAAGGGAAAAAACAGAAAGAGGTGCACACAAAGACACGCTCCAAGAGAAGGCACACAGACCTAGAGACAATGAGTCATACAGAGGGAGAGAATACAAAAGCTAAAAAACACAACCGACAATAGCAACACATTCATGGTGCTGCTCACTAACAAAGTGAGTGTGTATGTTCATGTGTGTTTCCGCAACTATGTGTGTCTGCATGCGTGTGTGTGTGAGTGAGTGGGTGGGTGGATAAGACACGTTTGGAGGGCAGACAGAGGGCTCAATCCCCTAATTGAGGTAGAACTAGGCAGTCCTCAAAGTCCAAATCACACACAGGGAATAAACTTCAAACAACGCCGTGCACAGTTCGAGGCTCACGGAGACACACAGCTGTAGAAAGCACACGTTCTATGTGCGTTAATGGGGAGACTCCTTTGATTTCCCCTCATAGACGGTCTTCTCAAAGAGACGCGGGCATGACAATTTAATGAAGTATCTCCGGGATTACGCAACACGAGTGCACACACACACACACGCGCACACACACACACACACACACACACACACACACACACACACACACACACACACACACACACACACACACATCTCCTGATGATTGTCTGCTTCTCATGCTTCAAACGTAACGGATGAAACATCAACGTGATCAATGAGAGTCACGGTCAAGTTAAGTGGGGAAAAACAGAACCCTGCGTTGGGCTGAAGGGAGGTATATACATAGTCGGCAGCTCGTTGTCCTACATCCAACAGCAGACTGTATAGCCATCAATCCCTGGATTCCCTAATTAGATTAATAGGGAGTAGAAATTATGATTAATTCCGGTGTGATTACCGTCAGTTATTCAAAAACAAGCTCCAACATCTCCTGCTACCGTTGGATTAATATAGCGACTCAGCTAACATGAAAGGATAGAGGGATTGTTCTCCTATAGCTGGTATGTACAGCCTGTTCCCCAGCCAAAAGGAGCAGTGCAGCCAGCCTCAGATGCTCCGCTATCAGACAGACTCTGGCACTCCCATAGAGAGCGATGCGTTTTCCCGGCGTATAAGACGTCACTGGGGCTGACATCTGACCGGCCCTGCGGCCTCAAGGCCTGGGGCGTGGCCCCTTACGGCATCCGCCTGCCCGCCCGCCCACTGGAGTGCTGACCCAGCCGACCACACCCCCTTTCAGCCCCGGGAGCGCGTGGGGAGGCGATCCCGTGTCTGATGGTGGTTAACGGGGTCATGGGCGCACAGAGCCTCACCCATGGGGGCTGTTAATGGAGACCCGACTTACGATGGGGCCTCTCACAAACAGATGTTGTGAGAGCCAAAAACATGGCGAGGGGAGGCTGCATCTTGCGTGATGGTGCCAGGCACGTCCGAGCTTGGCGGACGTTGGTGGCCCGGGTTGGCGCTCTACCCCACAACCATGTCATGATCAAGTGTAACCATCCCCTTCCCGCCGCCGCACCCTCGTCCCCCCCTGTCCCCAGCATGTCATCTCAACAGGCGCACCTCCAGTCCCCTAGCACTGTCCGAAGGTCAGGTCGGGACCTCATAGAGCTAAACAGTGGCCGATGGTCTGGGGGGGAGGGGGGGTGTAACAACTGAGGGACAACCGACAGAGATATCGGACAGGCTGGACAAACGCCCCGCTCCATTGCCAGTGACCCAGGAGAACATAGATTTGTCTGTCTGGCCAAGGCTAGTTCAGTGGCTGAAAGCTAATCAATTGAGTTTGAAGAATGAAGTCTGGACAATGAAGCGAGGGCGGAGGGTGGGGGGGAGGGGCGTAATATCGACTGCTCTCCAGGGTAAATGTAAGGTAACTGATTGATACTTAAGACAACCACGCTGCCCGCAAGCAGACAGCAAGTGTAAATAACACACAGAGCTTGGAGGAAAGCGGCATTTTGGAGCAGGGAGAAAAATCGTCTTCATTCAAACTAGCAAGGCATTTCAGCGGAGCGAGTGTATGTGTGTGTGTGTGTGTGTGGGGGGCTGATATGTGTGTGTGTGTGTGTTGTGTGCTGGGCTCGTTTGTGGGTTTGAGTGGGCTTATTTGTGTGTTTGTGTGTGTGCGTGCCTGAGAGTGAAAGCTACTGTGTTCTGTGTGTATCTCTGAATGTTTCAGATGTGTGTGCCTGTGTCCGTGTGTGTGTGTGTGTGTGTGTGTGTGTGTGTGTACGAGCTAACAGGAGAAAAGGCGCTGTGTGTGGGCGGAGCAGAGACGTGACCCGTGTTACACTGGGATATCTCCGTGTGTCTGCAGCGCCGGCGCCGTGCGCCCACAGGTGACTCACACCTGGAATACCGGAGAGCCTCAAGCCACGCCCACCATGGTGTCTCTGTCAGTTCTCCTCTCAATCTCCTTTCCTCTGGGACTCTCCGTCTTCGTCCTCTCCCTTCCTCCCTTCCACTGAAACGTCCCACGTTTGGAGGGAATCAAAACACACACAAAGAAGGCCTGCTGAGGGACGAGTACACTGGAGGAGGTCTCAGTGCATTACACCCGTTCAGCACGTCTGTCTGCGTTCCCAGACGCCGGGCTGACGTCCCGTCGCCAGGACAACGTTTATGTTGTTACGGGGCGTGTGGGATGTCATTCTGAAAGAATATGCTTTTGAAATTTTTACGACTCTTTCTCATGGAAAAGGGAGTGAGAATTGTGATTGTACGGTGACCGTTCTGCAGCGTTCCTCAAACACACACACACACACACACACACACACATATATGTACACATACACATATAAACATACCCTGTCGTTCGATAGTGTTTGTCAAACCTACACACACATGCACACACACACACACGCTGCGCTGTCGTTCAATAGCGTTCTTCAAACGTGTTCAAACATGAACACACACACATGAACACATACCCACGGTGCTGCCGTTCTACAGCGATCCTCAAGCATTCACACGCACACACACACATGCGCACACACGCACACGTACACACACACACACACACACACACACTCCAGGCAGACAAGAAAGCTAAAGGGCCCTCTGTGTGTCTAACCATGACCTATGACCTATGACCTATGTCTTTGCCTTATTCCAAAAACTCCTGTCTGGTTTCTGTCATTGAAACGCTATCGGTATTATCCTGTGCACAAAGCCTGCTGACACCGGTGAGGGGAAAGAATGCTGAGCAACCCCCTCACATCCTCCCACACAGATAGCTGTCACAAGAGCTTCGGGCCGTTACGTGTGTGTGTGGGTGTGTGTGTGGCGTGTGTGTGTGTGTGTTGTGTGTGGGATTTGTGTGAGCTCACTCATTATTACTTTTAATACTACTGTTGCCTTTATTCGTTTTTCCTTGTCTGTGTGTGTGTGTGTGTCTGTGTGTGTGTGTGTGTGTGTGTGTGTGTGTGTGTGTGGCCCCACCATCTTGGTGAGAGCCTCCAGCTCCCCCTTCAGTCTCTTGATGAGGCGTTGG
>JAVQJS010146495.1:0-29972 GCA_036024795.1 Galaxias rostratus | reverse complement strand
ATAAGTAATATAATTACACGTACACTATGGTGAAATATATTAATTGTGTTAAATCTGGAAATACAATGCAGCCATTCTGCCCTGGACTGACTTAAAAAGATGAACAGGTACGGTAGCAGCTGGTCAAACACTTTTTATCAACTGCAAAACCTTGAGTTGCCAGAGATGGAGTATGCTTAAGTTAGATGACATAAAACAAGCGATTCTTGGCTGTTAAAGCTGAAAATATGACTAGTGCCTGATGCCATTGTGCTGTGTCCAGCTCTGTGTTAAGTACTGCTGCTCGATCACACAACACCGAAGGGCAATTTCCATTTGGTATTCATTGACACATCCGACATTTGATTGGCATTAGATCTGTGCTGACTCGACAGCCAGCTATAATGGGGTTGTTGTAACATTGCTCCTTTCAACATTGTTTCACACTGTGATTTGGTTGAAACATCAGTGAAATGGATAAACTGTTCAGTATGAAATGCTGTTTATAGTCCTTTCACCTATATCAAGGTAATTGACTCTTAAACCTTAATGACTAAAGGCTGATGCTCTTTGTAGTTTGTTATGATGTAATTTATTATGCCAATACCACAAGTTGTATCTGATGACTATCACCAGTAATATAAACAACCTGTACGAGCAAGAATTTGACTTTAAAATAAATAGGCCACATCTTAAAAAGATTTTCTCTAACCTGCCAGAGAAGAATAATAGAATCACTTGCTGAACTTATACAACCTTTAAACCCCAAGTCCTAACAACAGATACATTAGTCACTACTATTTAAAACAATGTACAGAACTTTGGACCTGAAATCATCAAAGCATGCTCACAGATGGACAGTGGTCAAATTCAACAATATGTATTAATAGCATTCCATTTTCTTTTACTATCAAAATTACTTGCTTCCAACAAAACAGAGCTGAAGCCAGGGGTGCCCAAATTTCCCTTGAATGCCACACATTTTAAACAATAAAGTAATATTTGTTAATGTTACTTTGCACAAAAAATACAAAAGATTAACCAAATAAAGTTTAGAGATCAATAATATCTTGTGATTTTTTAAACAAGATGTAGAAGAATTACCATTGCATTTAAACCAACATAAATATATTTTATATATTGAAGACTATATATATATATATATATATATATATAAGAAAAGTCTAATTCTGTACACAATTTAAGAGAACGCAGTATAAAAGTCAAGAACAAAATCTATTTTACTCAAACTTTCTCTCTACCTTTTTGCCTTCAGTGTTGTCTGCACTGACGTAGGCCAACTTCCTGCGTACGTAAAACAGCATGTCATCCTGGCGTGGCGCCCATTTCTCCATAAAGTAAGTGGAGAACATCCATGTCCAGAAAACGATTCGGTCATCTTTAAAACACCCTGAAAAAAAAAGACAAAAACACACCGGGGTTTATAATACAATGACATTTAATCTTGCCAAAGGTTTGTATGAGTGTATACGGTTTAGAAGTTTGCCGGAATGCACCATATTATTTTAAGTGTAGACACAAAGTGGACAGGTTTAAAGGCAGTAGGGTGGGAGGTTCTTCTGCCCAATGCGTCTGGGAGGTATTCTTTTGAGGTATATCTCCTTAACAGCAACGCCATCCTCCATATTGTTGCTAAGCAACGGTTGCTAGGCGTCAGGTGCCTGTAAAGGTGGGACCCTGGGGTGTTGTGCTGCAGGTGTCCACTTCAGTCAGCATCATAATAGCAAGAGGGGTCTAATCTAATTTGAATGAAAACAGCATGTATTGGGGAAAAAATCCACCCAACAGTTTGAATAGCATTTGTGAACTTCACACACACAAACATGCTTAAGTAAACATGAGGTGAGCCAGCACCAACAATGAAACGTGCATGGAAACAAGACGCTTGAGCAGGGAATTATTTATAATATATTGTTTGGTTTCCCAACTGTAAGGGCAGAAACAAAAGCAAAATGATTCACAAACTACAAAGTATATGAAAACTTAAAAAACAAATCTCACCTACTTACTTTATAAGATTCACGCTAGCTTCAATCCCCAAAACTGAAACAATGAAAAAGTTGCCAGAGAAACTAGGCATTCATAACACACTCTTGCCTTTCCATTTCACAGTTTATATATATATTTAATCTACCACAATCTCAACATTC
This sequence comes from Galaxias rostratus, assembly GCA_036024795.1. Lineage (NCBI taxonomy): Eukaryota > Metazoa > Chordata > Actinopteri > Galaxiiformes > Galaxiidae > Galaxias > Galaxias rostratus. The sequence goes on along the minus strand of JAVQJS010146495.1, from coordinate 27,822 downwards.
TGTACTATGCATATAAAGTTCCACAGGTGAAGCCTAGAATGGTGTGGCATTGAAATGGTAGCTCACTGCTTTTCGTCAATTTGCATATAAAGGTGAAATTCATAAGAAGGGTCATCCCCCCTAAATTAAATGTGTTAAAGGTTTGCAATTTTGCTGCTTAGCATTATATTTAGCCATTTAGCACGCTCACTCAAAAGTAGCCTGTTTTAAATAAGTTTTACTAACAACCATTTACAGCCGTTTCTAGGTTACAGTAAGGATTGAAAATACTAAGGCAAATTTATGATGATTAGAGCAACTTCCAAATTAGTTCTGCCAGATTTACCCTAGTTCATAAATAATTTGTCTTGATTTATGAAAGCAAAAATAATAATAACAATGATAATAATAATAAAATAATACTTACATGATTTCTTTACTAAGCAAAGCTATATACATGTAGCACTTGCAAAATTCACAGTCCCTTTTTGAGCATCCACAAGAACTACTGTGTTAAAGGCATTCACTCGAAAGAGTGTGGTAAAACCTGCAGTGATTGCCAGGTCAGAAGTGATTATTTTACACAAGTGAGTGCAGAATGCAGTCAGAAAGTAGACCACTCCACAACCATAGTTACCCTCTTTAAATAACACCATCCAGAGCACTCAAGTCTAAAAGAAAAACACCACAGTTCTTGCCTTGAGGTTAGTTAAAAACAGGCAAGCAGACTTAAAATAGCACCAGTCCCCAGTTCATCAACAAGTATCACGTCTCTGCATAATACATTTTTGGTTCTGGTCTGGAAGTTCAATTGCAACGCGTGTGTGGGGAGCAGTTGAGTAACGCTTCTCCCCTTTTGATAGGACATGTACACGTGAGGAACAGACATGTGAGCCTCCAGCCACTGTGATAGTATATCACAAAACTTCCAGTGAAGAAGGCATAGCTTCCAGGAAGATTCTTTCATCAACTTGTCCCTGATAAAACATCCAACAAAACAGTAATGAAATGAGCAGCCCTTCAAAAGGAACATTTGGAGTAGAGACTGCGCACAGATAACCACACATGCACAAAATGGCGTTGACAATGACAAGGTTCCTCCCTATAAACATAACATAAACATCTAGCAATAAGCAGCATGAATACAAGTAAAAGTCAATTCACAAATAGGCAAACATGAGATACAACATCAACGTTTGTTTTCTTCTTGCATGTTCTGATTAAATTCCAATTAAACAGGAAGGGCTATACAGGGGCTTCCGGCATTATTGGGTTTCACAGCGATACATTTAGCATGGGAGTGGGTGGTCTAATATATGTTTAATATTAGTTGAATCCTCTGCTTTATGTTGGCACCACATTTAGGTGGTTGCTGAAGATAATGTGCATTCCCACACACACATAATGACTTGCGCTTTCTCCAGACTGTTTCTGTCCTTTAGGAGGACAGCTATAGGGGATCTTTTTGGTTACACATGGACCAGTTGGAGAGAAAAATAGACTGGAAACAACTTCTTCTTTCACTCAGAGAGGCTTTTTTACACCGTATTTTGGCAACGATCAAAGTGAAATGGCCCTGATGACACAGAGATAAAAGATGAGAAGAGATAAGAAAAGAGATAAGGCGAAAAAATGCTTTTAGAAGGGGGGCGTCATTGTTCTGGGGAAAATGACTCCACATAGTTTTAGGTCAGACACCAAAATATGAGTTTATAGAGCTGTCTGAGCAAAGAACACACTGTTCAGGCAAGACATATTTCTTCAAATCTCACTATAAGCATCAAATTAAAAAGGGGAAAAAAACAATACATTAAAATAAATATATGGTTAATTAGTGCCTTCTAAGCTAAAGAATACTATGGAGCCCCTGTATAGGAACATTTAAGCAACTTAAAAACAAAAACAATTCCTCTCTCAGCAGTAGTTAGCTTGTCTAATTCAGATACCAAGGATGACTCTACACAAGGAGAAGGACGAGATATGGATCGTGGATAGTACAAAATGTTCCAGAGAATACAAATCACAGGGAGAGGGTAAGATGCCAATGGTATAGAACAACAAATCGCTCTCTATTAATTATGATGACGAAAAAGTGAACGAGGGTACTGTCGTCATGGCCCTTGTGCAGACTGATCCTAATGTGGCCTATATGAGGTACAGTCAGCTATAACAGGGCATAGTGCCAGTAGATTGCCTTTGTCTTTTGCTTTGCACCAAGGACATTTTCAGATAGATACATGCCTCCTGAAATCCTAGGCCATTGTTGGGACTTGGGAGTCGGAGCCCAATACAGCTAGGAAGTGAAATCCAATGTGTTGGATGTACAAACTAATGGGCCTTTGTAATAGAAAACAGACAGAGGAACTGGCTCACAGACTGACTAACTTAGGGAAATGTAATCCCTTGTACACAACCCGAACGTTAGCATTTTGAGATCCAAACCTCTGCTTTGTACCTGCCATTTCATAGTGAAACAGGGTATGACAGACATTGCTAAGTGAGGAGGGTTAGTCTATTCTTATTTGACTTAGCTTCAAATCGATGTCTCTGTGACATTGGAGCAAGAATGTATCCCCTTAAATGGTGGCGTTCATGCTGACACCTGGGGAGGATTATTCTGTTGCACTAATAAGTGTCTTTTCCTTGCCCTCCACAGCCTCCTTTTTTTGTCTTTGGTCTTAGTGTTAGGAGTTGGCTGTGAGGCTGCTGACAGCAGCGTGTTGCAATCAATGATCCATCCTCCGAGGCTCAAGCTCCGTCGCCGCCCCTTTATAACAGCACACTCAGCAGAGCAGCCAGGTGATGGGCAAGGTAGCCTAAACCCGGACTGGACGGATGAAGAGCAGCACCAACAGGCCGGAGTCAGCTGGACACTGCTCAATATTGAGCATAATATGGGAAAAATATACGGGTTCAACACGATTATTGATTCCAAGAGAATGACTAAGATGCATGAGAGAGAGAGGGACCCACCTAGGGAGGATATGTTAAAGGAGAATTTGAGATATACTGCAAAGGCTGCATCATCAGCGAGTCTGCTTGATTCAGAGAACTGAAAGGCAGCGATTCCTTTCTCTGTGTGATCTCGTAAGAAAAGCATTTCCTCTTCTTCAGTGGTTTAAAGAGGGTCCATAGAACAAAGCCGTTTTTTTATTATTATTATTACAGTGATCAGCGAACAGGATAAAATATTAAAGGGACACTTCCTGTCCGTTCATTGTTCCTGTGATTTAGGTTTTCTGGGTCTCTTCCACATGGATTATGTATAGCTGCTTACAATAAAAGGTTACAGACTCCACCCTAGCAACCTCCCTTGAAGCAGAACTGCAAACTTTAAACCTGCAAGGCCTCAAGGCTCTAACTAAATTATCGCTTGAGTTATTGGATGGTGAATAGATGTATATTCTCATGTTTATTCAATGGACGGGGATGGATGTCCTTTTACTAGATTAGAGCTATGTAGGAAAAAAAGATTATATAGATAAGAGAGGGAGGATAATGTAAATGGTCAAATCAACTTCAAAATCCACCCTACTCAGAAATGAGATTTGATTGAGATGTGAGCATCTGTGATGAAAATATTAAAAAAGTGTTGGTTTCCTTTACACTAAAATACATTGTTTAGGGAAAGAATATTAAAGGCAAAGCAGAATTTCCTATATTGCAATATCAACATGAAAGGGTGAGTAGACTGGTAGCTCAGTGGAGGATTAGAACTGTAATTTCATTGAATGTAATTATAACAGCTTCAACTAGATTAACAGCCAAAACAATATGGGATTAATAAAGCATAATAATGTTCTTTACAAACAAAAAATTGTCGCAAAATAAGAGAAAGTGTGGGTGCAAATTTATTACTACAAAAAATTATGTCCAAAAGACATTATGTACCACAAATAGCTTCACTAACAGCAGCATCTTGCTACGTGCATTCAGCATTTCCTGTTTGTGGGATCTTCTCTATAGGTTTTGTCCTGTTATGTTTTGGCCAGTGTAGTAATTCATGTTATTGATAGACTTATTGATTTACTGAAGCTAATGCAATGTCTGCAGCAGCTTGTCTCGCCAGAAGGAAACAAACTGTTTTTTGATGACAGGAGCAATGCATTTGCGTGCAAGAACACCCGTAAATATGTGTGTTTGTGTGTGTGCGTGAGAGAAAGGAGAAACTATGACTATGTGACACCAATTAGCCTTCAGATAGGGACCAGGCTGGAATGTCAAGTGAACAATTTAGACCCTGCCATTTGCTTTAAAACACTAAACAATCAAGTTAACCTGAAGCTATATAATTGGCTCGATTCACTAGGTGTCCATCTAAAAGACTAAAGTCTAACTTTAGATACATTTTTATAGAGCTCTCAGGGCTCTAAATAATCACTCGTTGACACGTCGGATAATGTGCACGTCAGAAGCAGGAGCCGGGCATGCGAGCTTTCCAGGCACAAGTTAGGTATTGATAAAAGTACTGCTCCATTGTTAGCTCTCTTCCAAGTTCAATCAAATATTCTGGGCCCCTGCCTCACACAGTACGTTACTCACATAATACAACAAAGAGGATTAGGTCAACAGGATATATTTCCAGCTCCTCACTGAGCTTATTGTGTTTATTAACTTTATTTGTGATTGGTTTAAGTGCAAGCTATTAATTTGCTATGTAACTTGAGCTACCCCATGTGTTATCCTGGTTCGCTGACCTGCAAGGACAGAGGAATGGACAGACCACAGATTCACACAGTAGACTCTTCTTAACATTATCATGACTCAGGTTGCCAGTGCCAACCCATTGGATTACAATGAGCAGGAAATACTTATGCAAATTCCACACTATAGTGAACCCCTGATTCTTTATTCAGAATGATGAGCATCAAACACAAACAACAGCAGGTCGCAATAGGTTGAGAGTTATTGTAGCTACATGACCCCCTGACAGGGCAAGGTCCTGGGTTGTGCCAGATAGACCGAGTGACTCACAGAGCCTTTGAGCCACGAGAGTCTTAATTACCCTGCAGTGACGTGATATCACGAAGCACCATGGCTCTGTAGCCTGCACACATATACACAGTACAGAACATACGTGCAGGACCTGAAACAAAGCAACCACACACACTAAAGGAGCTAACATACAAAAATAGCTCAGGAACATTGTAATACAAGCTAGTTACATGACACATTGACACACATAAAGACAAAAACCGTGCATCACACATAAGAATCATGAGCATGTGACAGCGATTTCTCAGCAAGAATTGATCAAATCCTTGAATTTAAAAGAAACACACTTTCCTCTCATAAGACTGACTGTCTGACAATCCCTTTGTGGGCATTACAATGCCGTTAACAGGATTGGTCATAGGTTGCTACGTCTATACTGTGTAAAGCTATCTTTAAGTGAGTTTAACAAGCACACTGTTTGTGTTTTGATTGAAATTCCGATGGGCACAGATAGGTGGGCCTCCCACTGTGGTCATCTGTGTCTAGAGATATCCCCCTTGAGTATGCCCCTCAGCTAGACATTCTGATGCCAGCTGGCTAGACGTACAAACACTAACACTCACACTCACACTTTGGGATGGCAAATAAAACAGTTCATTGAAACTTGCCACTCAAGATCCTTTCCCATCCTACTTATGCACCAAATCACTCAAAGCTTAGCGCTACCCAGAGGGTAAAGAGAGTGTCCTTTACAAAGACATTACAAGTGAATTATAGGGTAATCCACCCATGGTAACGAAAAAGAAATGTTTATATTTTGCCATGCCAAACATGCGTTGGTTTCCTGACTCATTGTTGGTCTATATTACTATGCACAGAACTGACTGTGAGAACTGTGCTGCTTAAAAGGGCAGAAAAAGACTGGACAGAATCTCATCTCTCGGGATCCAAACCCTCTCCACATGCTGGGCTATTAAAAAAAAGCTGGTCATAAGGTCTGGAAAAATAAAGCCAAACTACCATCTGGCTTTGTCGCTGAGCAAAAGAAGAGAGCCATTCAAAGCAAAAGCAAAGTGACACATTTGACGCAAAGTACTTGACCATGGCCCAGTCACAGTCTCTTAAGTACCCTGGTGTTTGGAACTGTTACACCGTGATAGATGCCGGAGGTAGTCGGTTGGTGAACACCACAAAGCAACTAGTCTTCACACCAAAGAACACCTAACCACAAGCGCAGTGTGGAAACAGTCAAGGCTGGTAAATGTTGGGGCCAATCACTAACAATGATGTAATCTGACAATCTGAAGAGTTCAGAGCTCATGGGCTCTGGTGATGTTGCTCATTGGAGTACAACATTTCACTGCCAACCCAAGACTCTAACCCTATCTCAAACAACTAGGTTACGTAAAAAAACCAGGCTACTTTTACCTCTTTCCCGAACTGAAGTGTGTTACGCTCCTACAAAGAAGAAAAAAAGTGATGGCCATGCTGTTTTATTAAGACCATGCATCGTAGCATAGAATATGCTTGTTTGGAGATCTCCAAATGGTAATACGGATTCTAATTAGATATCATGTTTATTCGACGGCTTAAAAAAAAAAAAGTCGTGCCAAGCCAGTTTTTCTGCTTTTTTAAAATAAAAAAAAGCCCTTCATATGATAAGGCCATTCATATGATAATGCCCTTTTGACAATTGAGCACATCTGGACATTTAATTACAGAATTTTATACTCTGTGACATCCTCATAATTCCAAATATACACACTTAAGACTTTAGTCAAAGAATCTTCTCCAAAGACAAAGAGCAACACTGAGATAAGAATATCTTCTTATTCCCTAGTTTAGGTAATACCTAGCACCAGGTCTGCATTACATTCTCCTTAGTGCTTAACCCGAATGCTATCAAGGGGGAGCAACTGCCACACCATGTATATGTTTAACTGTGCATTCAGACAGAAGCAAAGCCCTGTTTTACATGGACTTTTCAGATATTAGTTGTTTTGTTTACATCCCTGTTTACTAAGAAGAAAATCGAAGTAGACGAGTGTGAGATTAAAATTATAGAGGGCAACTGATTGAAAAGATACGTAATCTTTAAACTGCATGGCTCAGATATTTATTTACTTGAGGAGTACTGACTACATGGAGTGTCAAAGTGTTGTTTGGATTGGGATAGAAAACGCACTGATCTACGTGTTGTCTTTTTGTTCCCTTGCGGCCTAACTAAAGCCCTACCTGTAGGCATTATAAAGTGGCATGCCACTGGATTATAATAAAATGACAAGTTAATTTGTAGAGGTTACAAACGAAGCAACATTTCTCGTGGGATAGAAAACGTTTTGACTTGAGGACACATGGTACATGATCAACTATTTACTGGTAATCAACTAAACCGTATGTTATTGAGGCTACTTACCAATTCCACTAATCTCTTGTTTTACATTGAGGCGGTTCCGCTCGTCGGCGATAGCCTTTAGCATTTGCTGTAAGGACTGGTCTAGTTCACCATTCTCCTCATCCGCTGACCCCACAGTCGTGCACAAACTCGGAAAGGATGCCATCCCCACACTAAGCTCATGACAGACCTGCGTCGATTCTATCACCCGACTGGGAGAACGACAACGATGGGGGCAGGTCCAATTCCCCACTAAAGCGAAGAGATTATTCTTGTTTTTGAATCCAGACAACACAAATGTAGTCACGGCTATTCCGCCATCCCCTTGTAGTCTATAGCACGCAACATGACAGTAAGCTATGCGCTTGGAAAAGAGGACTTCCGTCTGCTTTACAGAAGATCAGCTGGAATCGCAATGGGAACACCCCTTACACTTCCTGTAACGCAGAAAAACATAACCCACTTAAAGGGAGAGAAACCAATATTTCCTGGTGCTGCACTACTGCTTGGCATGCAATGTTCCAACAGAAAAGTAAATGCTTAATATTTTTCCATTTGTTTATCAATATTGCTGTTATAATAATGCAGTCTTACGCGTTTGAAGCTTTGAAACGTTTTAGTTGTCGGAGGCCAGTAAATTAATGTAAGTCACTTAAATTTCCCCCCATGTCTGCCAAATAAATGTAGACAAAATGTGGGTCATTTATTTGCAATAGAGCTAATCTTTGTTTTATACAACCACGCACTTGGATTCCATTACTTTTAGACTCACATTTCTCTGATGGGGTCCCCAGATCAGTTTGGTGTTAACCAATCACATGATGTCCTCTGACGTCACTGTACCAAGGAATAAAGATGATGTCATATTTTTCGTTCGACAAGGCAAGGCATAAACAGGTACGTTGTTTTAGACTAGAGGTCGTGTGCTTGCTTCTTCGCTCAAATGACATTGCTAAATTGGATTATATTATTCATGATGTTAGTATGTAAAAGAGGATTTTAATCACGTGGCCGCCTGTAGCAGCAGGTCATCTCTAGTGATTGTATTATTATCATTATTATTATTATTATTATTATTATTATTATTATCATTATTATTATCATTATTATTATTAACCACATAACAGAGTTCAAACTGAAGTCTAAAAAACCCTGTTATTCAAGGAAAACACATCATGATGTGTACTATCAACACCAATGTTCATCAACTGGTTCACCAAACAATCCACTTTCAAAAGAAAATATCCCTCATTCTATCTTTGGGGTCAATTTGACCCCTTTCAATAGTTGACGTCCCCAAAGATAATATGGGTATAATTCGTTTTGCTTCATATTTCATTACTTTCTCTAATATAATGGATACAACTGGTTGAACATCAACTTGACATGATAATATGTTTAATAATATGATAACATGTGTGCAAAACATAGTATCATGTCAAGTTGATGTTTAACCAGTTATCTACAATTAAATGAGGAAAAGTCATTTAATATGAAGCATTAATGTTTTTAGGGGTCAATTTGACCCCAGGCTGTTTTAGCTGTATTAAACACATAGGAACTTTTTTAAATTCTCAACCTCCTGGTTATGGGCAATATTGTAGTCACCATTCAAAACTGTTTGTCATTTTCAGAATTATTCCCTATACTTTCACGTTGTATAACGAGGGCTGAAGGTGAGTGATGCTTTGATTAATGGCAGATGTAACTAAATAGACAAAGTTTATCTGACAAATGAACTTAGTCAACAGTTTCAATCACAGTCATTTTCTGGTTGTTTTACTTACTGGGTTCAAATTGATCCCAGTGACAAACATCGTTTGTATTTGTTTGTTAGTTTGTTAGAGTTCTATCTTGAAATTAAAGACTCATCAGAGCTTAGTTGTTTTTGGTAGACTTTTACACTGTGACACTTGGACTATTTAAAATAGCTCCTCTGAGACAGTAAAGCCAAATTAAATTGTATGCCAATATCTGCCTTCAATGGTCAACCTTTAAAACATAACATCGCTTGTAAACTCCTTAATAAGTCCTCTCAAAGTGCATCACATTACTGTAGATTGTGCTATACAATAACATTTTGGTTGTTTCAATATTTGACCAATTGAAATCTTGTTTTAAAAAAATTTGTCTCATTATTCCCATCATGACTAAAAGTTAAGAATAATATACCTAAAACGCTGTATTTTTTTAGAAATCAATGGTCAATGTTTACAAATCTAAATTGTACAATAATTTGATCGACCAGTAGGGGTGGTTTTCTTTTTAACTTGTACACCATCTTGAGATTACGGAATATGATGGGGCTTGGTGGGTATGAACCCTAACCTGTCCTATTCACTAATGTTGCTATGATCATTCCACCACTGTTTTCATTTTTTTAAATACCGTTTTTTCACTTAATTTTCACCATCATTTTAGATTTGTTTATTTTGCTGGCAATATCTGTTTGAAGTAATATTTACCACGTCCATGTCGTTGCTTTTGGAACAATAATATCAGAGATTGTAAACTGACCAAGAGCACACAATAAATGCACAGAATACAATATTACAAATCAGTACACTTAGTGAATAAGTGTGAGTGAATAAATATTTGATCCAGTCCATAGCCAATAACTTTATTTAACTTAACTTTTGTTACAGAAAATAAACAATCTACAAAAGTAGTGTTTCCAAAATGTTTGATGGGTTTTCTAGTTCCACCTCTACGCTTCATCAGAAAAAATTAAGATTCCAGAACATTATATAAATCACATTCTTCTTTCATATATACCACTTGAATGCTTTGTGGTCTAATCTATCAGTCGAATCGATCAGCTCAAATAAAACCTCGCCTAATGTCTGCAGATCGGTTCCCAGTAGGCCTGCGCCCATCTCGTCGATTCAGTCCTCCTGTCGGGTCGTGACCTGGATGCGGGCCAATGGGGTCATAGCGTGGTCGAGGCAAGATGCTGTGAGGGATGCCTGGTCGTTCGTCATACTCACCACCAATGATGCCAGGTGGGTAAAGGGGGAAGGGGTCGGGATTGAAAGGATTAGGGGGAACAGGATAAATGGGAAGCAGATGCCGTGGCTGCGGCGTGCATCTGAAAAAGGACACTTCATTTTGTTTTTTGAACCTCTTCTTGTAAAGCTGAGGAAAAGGGAAATAGCATTTTAAACGAATACCAGATAAGTGGAAGACTTGCATGCTCATAGGTGTCACCACTTTTACACAGGTACACACCGTTGCAAAAAGAGGGATTAGGTCCATTAAATACACTGAATCTCCATGCCCGGGCATACAGTACTATAAGGTTTTAAAATAAACTACAAACAAATTGTCTCTTGAACACTCACATTTTTCCAGTTTGTGTCTCTAGATCTGCCGGAATCCTGACATCCTGCAGTTAAAAATATCTCAGTAAGGCAAAGTTTGAGTTTTAACCAGGAATCACCCCTCCACACACACACACACACTCTTTTCAGCCAACCATACCCCCTGCTGGACAATAACTCTTGAATTAAGAATTGATGAAACCTCAGAGAGCAAAACTAAAATGTCTACGAAGCTACTATAAATTGTTAAAAAAAATGAATTTTACAGACAGCAATCAATTTAGTGATACTACTTTTTATATCAGAAATGGTCAAACAAACAATACAATTAACCGCTCAGTCCAATTCTATTGAAATTGTGTCATTAGATAAAAATTATTTGTCAGCATTATTTGAGTATATAGACTGCTCTTTTCATATAAATATGCTTAGATTGACCAGTGATGATGAGTGTGTCTCAAAGTTATACCTCTGAAGTCACGGTAGAACAGATGCCTCCATAGTGTTGAGTCTGCAGTGGCGCTGTAGAAGTGTCTGTTGACAGCAGAAAGGGTCACCAAAGTGGTAACATCCAGCAGCCTTAGGACCCTCAGAAGGAGCTCGGGAGGCAGTACACACAGGCCGAACACTGGTGGCAGGGCCATGGCTGAAACCATCGCCAGAAGGAGGAAGAATGAGGGAGAGACATATGCATCACAAACACAAAGCACAAAATGTCATGAACAGACAGAGACAGACACTCTCTCTCACAGGCACACACACATTCATGCACACACACGTCTAACCTTACCTTCTCTTGCTGCAGCTATTAAAGGGTAAACCAGCTGATCCTTAAAAGTCCTTGACAACTTCCCCAGGTCTGTGTAAACATCTGCTGCACGTTCTCCTGCAGGGATGGATAGAGGACACAAGAGTCAACTAGACTAGAGCCTGCAGTTAGCGTTGATATAAAATCCACAGCTGTTACACCAACCTGGCCACCCTTCAGTCACATAGGTAGAGGGCTTCAGTGACAGCTTACGTACTTTGTCCACTGCCTCGTTCATCTTCAGAGTAGCTAGTGATGGAAGCGCAACAGTGAAACATTGAGTCATGATGGGAGATTTGAATAATCATAAGATTGCAGAAGGTGGTATATGGTTGCAGGGGAGAAGAATTTCTAGTGTTACATACCATTAATAACAAGCACTGAGCCCATGGGCACAGCCACAACCATGGCAAGGCTATTTTCACAAAGAGGATGGACATAATGCAGCCTGTAGACCCCTACAGACGCTCGCCACCCACTGGGCATTTCGCCAGACCTGACCTCGGAATCCTTGACAGACACACATCAGTCAGTAATTTAAAATCAAATGCAGAGATAATTTCCAAACTGTTCTCATATGTGGATGAAATGGTTCTAGTATGATAATGACACAGGGCAACATCGTATTCTACAAAAAAAACAGTTGTGGAATGATACGTAATGTTGCACATTAAACAATTACCTGAGTAAGAAACCCTGTCTCAAGCATCAGAAGATGCACTGCCACCATGAGAGAGTCGCAGGGGCTCATACTTTGGGCTCCGTGATGCAGCACCTCCAGAGAGTGAGGCACCTTACCCTCCTCTGCCTCGCTGCACAGCATTGGTTCCCAAGTAAAGGGCCCGGTATCTGACTCCTGGTCCTCCTCTGTACAAATTGACTCTGTAGAGCTCTCCTTTTTCACATTTACTTGACTACTCGTGGCAGGCTGAATATTAAAAGTCAAAACAAGGGAGACGGGTAAAGTAAGTCTGAATCTAATCCATTTTGTATTCTGTGTATCAATCCATCAATTTGAGAAAACAAAAAGCTAAGAGCAGACTTTCAGTGCATTTTAGCACAAAACAATAAATAAAAAGATCACTGTATACCCCTGACAGTTTTACAACATTACAGCCCTCAGCCCTACACTGGTTCCAGTGGATTCAGTAAGAGCAGGGAAATAACTAAACATGCAAGAGTACACAGAACGATAGACATAATCGGTTCTTTTTGGGCGTCATTGGTAATGCAATATTTATTTTCAGTTTCAACAAGGGTGCCCTGAATATATATCTAATATCTGTTGACTGCTGAGGTGGAACCATGGAGCACAAACACAGACTTTAACATTCACTGAATTAGAGAGGTGCAGCTTTGAGGAAGACAGTCCTATTCATCATGACAAAGACAGTGTTCAAATGAAAATGCATTAAAGTACATATAGTTATACAACGTTTGTGGGTAGAAACTTTCAATAGGAAATAACAAGGCTAACGAGAATTTAGAAAAATCAACTACAAATTTGAAGAAATGTTGCTTAAATCAACACGTTGAATACGCCTGCCATGCAGACTACATATGCCTCTGTAAGAAATTTAATTTCTAGATTTCAAATCACTTATTGCTATTCAGGTTTCTCACCTCAGTTGATTGCATGGCAGTAAATTGTTTAGGCAGGTTGTGTTGCATTGTCAAAGAGGCTGCACTGCAGCTAGATGTCTGGCTTCCAGGTGAGGATGAAGCAGAGGACACACGGATAGACTGAGGCAGGATCACACAAATTAAATCCCCAGATACGATGCCACAGGAAGAGAGAGTCTGGCATGTGTCTAATAGAGGCTCTGTGCTATTCAGAGATAGGGTGAACTCTGTATCTGGGCTGTGACAAGGAGGGAGAGAAATTGATAAACAAGAACCCAAAAACACAATAACCTATATGGCATTTGATAACTATTAAAATGTCTACATTTTTTGCCATTTCAAAACAAGGCTTTATAACATGATTTAACAAAGAAGCCATACTGGCATAGCAACTGATTAATAATATCTATATTATCTTAATCTGACTGACTTGAGTCCAAAACTAGGCAGAATGATCTCTCTGATTTGAACACTGAGTTCAGAAAGTGTAGGTTCCTCTCCCTGAAGATCCACCCGAGTTGTCTGCTTGTTTACTCGAACCCGCAGCTTCATGCTGGATAGAAGTCAAGACATGGAATACAACTTTGACAAAATACTAAGTAAAAAAGTGCACTGGCTGTACATAAAGAACGTTAGTGTCACACAAGGTCACGTCATCCTAATAGTGGTTGGAAATAAAGAACAGTATTAGCCTGGTCAAAATGTATATTATAATGGTTGATAACTATCTTTTTACATTCGTTTCAAAAGAAATTAGGCAACTTCCGTCCGTGACAATCAACTCCAGTTTAATAGGGATGCGAGCCTGACTGACTGAGATGCATGCATTATCTACTTTTCTATCTCAATCTATCTATTTGACTGCAAAAACACTAACGTTCTCAACTATTCAGCCTTGATATTTAGCTACAATAGGGAAATCTGGTGTCACGCAGCCTAAGCTTCTTCAACCTATCCAGTTAAAAAATACGGAATGATCAATGCAACTTAAACTTTCAGTTCGCATGGCCAAATGCTAACAATACATAAATTAACGCCAGGCATGTGTAAATATTCGAACACCAGATAAAATTGAGCTTACTGTTAGTTTTTGTTTTGCTTGTTGGTTTTTTTAGCTAACCGTTACGCTGATACTAAGACAAGATATTACACTTTACACAGGTAACATGCACCGAACTGAAAGCCAGACTTGCAAATACTTACTTGTAAATTATATCCTGGTCATTTCAGAACATTAAAATGTCACAGTACGCCCATTTAATAATCATGTAATATTCTCAACCGAAAGGAACTACTAGCACATGCAATGGCACTTGAACTGACTACAACGACGGAAAGTGGATATGACCAACCTATCTTAGAGGGGGAAAAAGCATCGTTGTGCCTTCAATTCTCCTGCTCTTGATAATGTTGCCGCAAGTAGGTGGTCCAACAAAATACATGTACATACCTTTATTGGACTTATTTAATCCATATGAAACGTATAACAAACGGCAGGTCTGTAATTTCTGTGACAAACTGTCTAGCATGTTTCAAAAGGAGAATAATAAACACTGAGTCATTCCTAAACGCTTTTTTTGTGAGCAGTTATGATCTTTGTAGGCACCCGTCGTTTATTTGCCACTGGCTCAAATTAGCTGAAGCTGGGAAGTTAGTTTGGGATACACTATAAGTTTTTCTGAAATAACGATACATTATTTTGGATATCAACATGAGTCGAACTTACAATGACGAGTTACAGTTCTTGGATAAGGTTGGTAAGAATTGCTGGCGAATCAAAAAGGGGTTTGTCCCCAATATGCAGGTGAGATACTTGTCTTGAGCATGCTAGCCCGCTAAACATTTGCATGCCATTCTTTGTTGATTGCTACACTTTGACATTAGCAAGGCCAGTTATAAAAACGGGATGTGTCTATTGTACAACGTGGTACCTGAGTGTGAGAAGAAAGCATGTGAACAAAGAAAGCATAATCTTATATTTTTGTGCGTAGTGTGTGTCCACGTGTCTGTCAACAACTCAGCTGTGTGATGGCAGCCTCCCGTTCTAATTTCAGGTTGAAGGCGTATTCTATGTCAATGAACCCCTTGAGAAATTAATGTTTGAGGAGCTTCGTAATGCGTGCAAAGGAGGAGGTTGGTGTTGCTACCTTAATTTATCCCTTTCTTTACTATCTTTTTTCAGGGGCTTAGATTGAGCCTAAGGTAAACATTTGTATTGTTTCTGGACAGGTTTTGGTGGATTCCTTCCAGCAATGAAACAAATTGGAAACGTTGCAGCATTACCAGGAATAATACACGTATGTTGCCTTTTTGTCCAATGGAAGCATCAATCAGGAAATAGAAGTTGAACCGCTGTCTTCTAAACTTGACTTTGTCTTTAGAAATCTATCGGGCTACCTGATGTCCACTCTGGGTATGGGTTTGCCATTGGAAACATGGCTGCCTTTGACATGAGTGACCCCAATGCTGTGGTGTCTCCAGGTACATTATTTTAGAGCATGTCCTATTGATGCAAGAACTGTACTTCATGTTAGTGAACACAAGCAAACCAAATAACATCAGCAACTTTTCAAGGAACAATAATAATAATAATAAAAAGCATTTGTTTTGTGTCAGGTGGTGTAGGCTTTGACATCAACTGTGGTGTACGCCTGCTCAGGACCAACTTAGATGAGGGGGATGTTCAGCCTGTGAAGGAACAACTGGCCCAGTCTTTGTTTGACCACATTCCAGTAGGAGTAGGATCAAAGGGAGTCATCCCCATGAGTGCTAAGTAAGTTAATAAATGCTTTCATTTCTTGGTACATTTATTATAGCTTTCTCTGCGCCAGACAGCGGGAGAGAGAACAAATAAATTTTGTAATAGTTCATTTGATGCGGCGTACATTTTTAAACAGAATGATCATTTTGGCATATTTGGTCTGTTGATGCAGGGACCTCGAGGAAGCCCTGGAAATGGGGGTTGATTGGTCCTTGAGGGAGGGCTATGCCTGGGCAGAGGACAAGGAGCATTGTGAAGAGTATGGCAGGATGCTGCAGGCTGACCCTAACAAGGTCTCCTCAAAGGCTAAAAAGAGGGGGCTGCCCCAGGTATTTACACCCATATCATCCCAACTCTGTACTACAGATTTGTTTTTGAAATGCAGTGGCTTTATAATTTCACAGTCTATTTTACGGACTGATGATCTGTGCATATTTCACTTTAATAATCCCCTTACATTAATCTCTTGTCTCCTGAAGCTGGGCACATTGGGGGCAGGGAACCATTATTGTGAGATCCAGGTAGTGGATGAGATCTATAATGACTATGCTGCAAAGAAGATGGGCATTGACCACAAGGGCCAGGTGTGTGTGATGATCCACAGTGGCAGTCGGGGCTTAGGACACCAGGTGGCCACAGGTAGTTTATCAATACCCTCTTGCTTCTTTTTATAATATTTGATTGATCTTTCCACATCACAGTATCACATATTGGATTTACTTTATATATATATATATATACACACACACACACACACACACAAGTGTATATTTTGTATGTGAAAAATGTATGTAAGAAACGTATCCTAAAATATTGTATGTTTTTGCAGACGCCCTTGTTGCAATGGAAAAAGCAATGAAGAGAGATAGCATCATAGTGAATGACCGGCAACTGGCTTGTGCTCGCATCACTTCAGATGAGGGCCAGGACTACCTGAAGGGCATGGCTGCTGCTGGCAACTACGCCTGGGTCAACCGCTCCTCTATGACTTTTCTCACTCGACAGGTATTTGTCATAGTAGTAGCGTAATATCTTGTTTGTGTTAATGCTTATGAACTGCCTTAAAAATCATGTTAATAAAAGCTATGATTAAACCATAACTTTTAACTTTTTTCCATACAACCTGGTTGAGATATCTACTGCAATATTTATGTTTGCCCAGTAGCCATTTATGCCATTTGTCATTTGAGTGAACTTTGTTCTTGTTGTGTCTGTCAGGCTTTCTCCAAGGTTTTCACCACCACTCCAGATGACTTGGACATGCATGTGATCTATGACGTGTCTCACAACATAGCAAAGGTGGAAGAGCATGTGGTGGATGGCAAGCAGAAGACGCTACTGTTGCACCGCAAGGGTGCCACACGAGCCTTTCCTCCGCACCACCCTCTCATTCCGGTAGACTACCAGGTACCTGCTATGCTACTGACGTAGTCTCTCTTTCTCTATCAGGCAATGCTTATTGAGTGAAATACGAGTGAAAATTGAACTGGTGCTGTTGTAGTAATGTTCTGAGTCGTGTTTGTTTCAGTTGACAGGGCAACCTGTGTTGATTGGGGGCACAATGGGGACCTGCAGCTATGTTTTGACTGGCACGGAGCAGGGCATGACAGAGACCTTTGGCACCACATGCCATGGCGCGGTGAGGGCTCCATTAGCCATATGACTAGAGAAACTGTTAGTTGACTTAGAGTTATCCACTTTCTTTATGGTCGTGCTATTTTGTTTCACGTTTTTCTTATTTTTTTGGACTCCTCAGGGTCGGGCTCTATCTCGAGCGAAATCCCGTAGAAACTTGGACTTTCAGGATGTGCTTGACAAACTGGCTGAAAATGGCATTGCCATCAGAGTGGCTTCACCCAAACTAGTCATGGAGGAGGTAGGCAGTGTTGTGTTTTCTGTGATGTCTAGGTAACATTTATATTTTTTTGTTGTGAATAAAGCTAATTGATTTTGTTACCATTTTTTTTACAGGCTCCAGAGTCATATAAAAATGTTACAGATGTGGTTAACACATGCCACGATGCTGGAATCAGCAAGAAGGCAATCAAACTACGACCAATTGCTGTAATCAAAGGTTAAAGGTGTATGGCTCGGCCAGAGACTTTTGGAACTTGAATCACATATTGTTTTTAAGAGCAGAGCAAGCGTCACCTTTTTAGATCAAGAAGGTGAGCTTAATTGGAAAGGGAAATAAGATGTCTGCAGTTAAGACCCCTTATAAGGAGAAGAGCATGCAAGCAGTTCTTTCACAAAAACATTTGCTTTCGAGAAAAATTCGGTTTATGAAGAACAATGTTTTAGTTCAAATTTGGAGTAACATCTTTACGATTAATCTGTCTTTCTAATATTATTTGATATGTTGCTTAATTGGGTAATAAACACTTAATTTAGACTATCAACTGCATTCAAAAAATAATCTGAAAAGTTTAATAACTACACATTGACAGCTTTTCATCAGAACATATTGGTGACAAATTTAAATAGTTCGATAGCGAAGCAAAGATTTGTGAAATTATATAATTATGCATTACTGTAATATGCTATAGTGTAAGTCTGCAAGTAAGGTGTGTGAATGGAAGTGTGGTTTTTGCCTTAATTGTTTATTTGAACTTGAGGCGTGAGTATTTATCTCGGTGTACATAAATCCTAAGTTTGATTGCTCCGTAAATAAACAACTTACTAATTTAGCATTAATATATTTCATTAATGTTTTAATGTCTTACTCGTAGTGTGTAATGAACATAATCGTTTACCATGTACTGAAAGCACACAAAATGATCAGTCTGGACCAGAATTAAAGTTGGATTTATAATGGGTCATAATTTATTTAGAAAAAATATGTCGCAAACATTGAATGTCAGACACTCCCCTTTATTGGGAAGCCAGGCCCAAGATACAAGCTTTCTTTTTAGAGCAGTGTCTTTGCACAGCTGACGTTTCCATTACAAGTTAATAGCTACAGCAAATAACCTGCTATACAACAGCAATCATTTTATTGGTATAGTTGACCATCAATGGAAATTCAAATACTTTTATGATTCTGGGTAACAATGCAAAAGAGAAAATGGCATTTTTCAAACAACTGCTTTGAAAAAAGTTGTAAAGTTATTCTAAAGTAGTATCCACAAGATCTATGTCAGTTTGTCATCAATAGTGGTAGGTTAAGCATTAAGTGCCGGTAAAGAGCGACTAAGTGTTCCAGAGACATGTGAAATCATACCAACTTGGTGATTGGGATGTAGTGCGTTGTGTATGCATACATGCCCTTTTTTCTACCATCTGAAGAGTGCAGAGTAGTTCTGCAAATCAAAATGTAATTATAGTATGTATAACTACATTAGGTACAATACTTTCACCAAAAACAAACCCCTTTAAATGAACAAATTTGGCCACGAAACCTGCCACTTCGAACAGTAAAGATTATTTGCCTAATCCATATGGACTACTGGGGCATTTCACAAATCTCAACACAAAGTTTGGTATTAAGATTAAATTAAAGTATTATGTAACTTTTGATTGATATCACTTTAAAAAAGAATGTAAAACTATTTACTCAGGGCTTAGGTTCGATAGGTATCTTCACAGTATTGCTAGTCATTACCATTGCATAAGAATACTTTTACATCATGAACCAGAATTTGTATATAAATACCTCCCAAAACAATGTACATAGCTGGTTTAGTTCTGTGCATTGTGTACATGAATGACTATATTTCCTATCTGTTTGCACTAGGTTTCTGTCAGGAATGAAAAAAATCTAGAGAGTAATTATTTACACTTAAAAGTATTCTCTTATTTACATTTGTTTGACCAATCATGTTCAATTTTCCTCTACAAGTAACAGTCCCACCATCTGCCCAAGTGCAAACAATTAGCAAATATATTTACTTGAATGAATTGTTACTTCACAAGATAGTGATTATAGGGAGACTATTTTAAAGGTATAAACAAACTCAAAAAAAGATGGTGGAAAAGTAAGTTATGGTCATAAAATGCCAATAGCTTCTGTTTGCAGGTCAAGAGAGACAAAAGTTGTTCTGGTACAGAATTGAATTGAATTGAAAAAAGTTGTTGTGTGTCATACACTTGGAAGGCAAATTGTCACAATGAACTAGGATCATTAGCACTTCAGATTCCCTTGTAAGTAATTAAAAACTAAAAGAACAGATATTACTTCCAACAACCATTCCTCAACATAAAAATCAATATCAACTCATCAAAAGAAATGTTATTTTCCACTCTTTCAAATTCGTTCATAGCAACCGCATGGCCAAAACATTTAATTGAAAAATCAAATATTTTTTTAACGTAAAAAAAAATAAAAAATGGACTAATAAAGCTAAGTCTCACAAATGCAAGGTAACATGCTCGAAAGTCTTCTCTTTTTATACATTTACCAAAACTTTTTCAGTCAGGCACCAACAAAATTAGGCTTCGGTCTCCACCATTTGATTTAACCCAAAGAAACTCTTTCATAGCCCTTCTACTACATCACTACAGCTCTGTGCCATCTTGCAGAGTGGTTACATCAGTCATTCACTTGGCCATGCCAGCAAAAACCCATGGAGAGCACGCCCCTGGCTTAGCCTAGGTTAGTGGAGGGGTGCAGCCACCCAGTTCGGAGTGACAGCCTCCTTTAACGTGTGTCCTTTTTTAAGCTCCATTTCCTCAGACAGTATGGTCTTTGTTTTGCGATTGCACTTTTATGTGCAAAAGCATCTCCTATGAAAAGCACTGTCTTTTTTTCTAAGTGGCACTGACTGCTTTCTGTTCTCTAATGGCTTCCACTTAAATTCATCAACTCTCTGAGCTCTTCTATATTTTTTACAGTTTGGCTCGTTGAAAGAATGCCTGTTTTGATAAAGGGAAGAAAAACAAAAGAACCATCTGTCAAGAAACGGTTATTACATACTATAAATAAATGGATTACTGAGGGAGTGGGAAGTTTGAGAACCAAAGTCAACATGAAACTTACCTTAATGTAACTTTTGAGGACCTTGGTGTCTGCCTGCTGAAGTACTTGACATAGTTCCTGTGAATTTGAACAATGAATGAAACAACTATAATTAAAATGTAGCTACAATGTCTCTTTTTACAACACAAAACAATCTCATTGAATAAAAGATGGTTTATGACACCTAACCTGTGTGATTTCTGGCGAAACCTGAAGTGAGGGCAGATACTCCTGCTGTAAGTACTGGATGAACTCCGGCCCCTGTCAATTGGAACGGTTAATCGATGTGAACATTCAATTGAGTGATACATTTGGTTATTCAAAAACGAATAGCCTAGTGTAGTGAAGCCTACCCTTTTGAGATGAATCATTTTCAATGTAAGTGCACACTCTGACAGGGTCTGTGAAAAAATGCTGTGTTAAATCAGAATAAAACATTGCAACGCTAATAGAATACCATTCAATATCCTGTCACAGGGATTTGGAAACTCACCAGAACTGTCTGAGCATCTGTGAGGTCAAAGGTTGGTTTGAGAGGAGCCAGGAAGCAGGCAGGGACGATATGTTTGTAAATGAAATCTGGGAAGCCCACCATTCCATCTTTACCACCTGAAAGACCGATCAAAGCCCTTGGTTATACCTTTTTCTATAGCCATTACAATTCATACTTGTCTGGGCATCTAATAAAAATTGGATTATTCTCCAACTATGAGTAAAATGTATTAAATTAAATGTCATAATCTCTTCAATAAAATCAATGAGACCAACCCTACCCCAGAGTTCCACCAGTTTAGAGAGGATGATGAAGCAAGATTTCTGAGCAATGGGGTCAGGGAAGTCCACGGCTCCCTGGATTATGGTGAACAGAACCCTTTCAATGTTTTCCACCCCTGCAAGTCCACAGAAACACTCTTTAGAACATTTTCAAGGTTGATTTAGACAGTAAATACGTCTTTGTTGGTGAAAGCTATTTTCACAACAGATACAAGGTGCTTGCAGAGGGTTACAGACCCAGAAAGAAGTGACTTGGTAAAGCTATGCATAAGGAAAATAGCTAAACCCAGTAGTACTGTTATGGGAATTCTATATTTTAAACATAACAAGACCAAATTATAAAGTTATGACACCACTCACCCTGGTTGGCCATGACCTCGTTCATCCCACTGCTGGCGATGGTCTGGATGAAAGTAAAGTAGCTCCTCCTCAGCATCTGTTTCTCCAGGGCGGCCGCTTGGTCATTGTCTTCTGCCGGCCGAGACAGTACCTCAAAGATTGCCAGCACCAGAGGCATGAACACCTGCTGCAGGAAGGGAGACACTTGGGCCTGCGGATTGAGAAGCAACACCAACCATGTCATTTTGAAGGAAGATGCTAGTGAAGCAAGCAATATATCCTGACCGTTGTGCTTTACTGCGTTATTTCTTTATTTTGTTCCAAAGCTCCCAACCTCCTTGATTAGCTCTTTTATAAAAGTAAAAAACCCACAACACATAGCTGGGCGGTAGGTCCGATGCCTAGCAAACTCACCTTGAACTTAGCAGTGATCTGGCTAATGAGGGGGATGAACTCCTGCAGGTCCTTGGCCTCGCAGTCCTTCAGCATGTGTTCCGAGGCCGAAGGTATAAAGGGAAGCACTTCCTCTTCCAGGCAAATTATCATGCGGTGCAGGAAGGAGCGCACGGAGCTCCGCAGTGAACTCCGTTGGACAGGGCAGCTCAAAGCAGGCAGGAAGGTCTGCAGGCAGTCTCTGTACACCTCAGCACAGCCACACACCTTCACAGTCTGCTTGTTGCTGAACGCCTTGCTGGTGCGACTGAACAAAGGGAGAGGCCATGTTAGATTTCACTCTGAGGTTGTCTCCATGTTATGAAAATGATTAATGTTATCTATGAAGACTCAATCAAATACACCCAACGGTAGCAGGCCATGAAGTGGCAATGGTAGTTCACCTGGCAAAGCCCACGGCGTGGCTGAGACAATCGGCTAACGCGTCGCGCCTTTCCTCCTCCGTCTCCTGGGAAAGTTTTGCCAGCAGCAGGCGGAAAGCTTCCATCAGAGGGGTCAGCAGACTCCTCATCAAGGCCTGCTTCGTCTCTGCGGGGCTCTCGCCGTTCACGATCAGGACCCCTGCCGTCTCAAACATGAACAATTGGTCGTCGCTGGTCAAGAGGGCCGGCAAACCATTCTCCTGGAGACGAATAAGGAGGCTGTGTGTCAGAACAGGGACCAGACCCCAATTTGGTCTCACCCATACAAGGTAATCGTCTCACTTAGCATTGCCCTTGTGTGGTGGAAGCCTATTTTCCTAAAACTATACCAAGGTAATACTTACAGGCGGAGCTAGCTCCAGCAGGTCCTGAATTCTGGTAAGGACGTCCTCGATAAAGGCATTCATGTGCTTGCTGTCAACAAATGGGAAATCTAGGTCACCACACAGCTTCACGGAATAGTTTATTCACCAAACAAACAGATTTTTTTAAGGTGTGTCAACACAGTGCAAGCTGTGGGATTCGTGGCCTTGTGACACAATACCTAGAGCTAGCTGTGGTTCTGTATGGAAGCAGGCGGGACTTACTGCAGGATTTTGACAAATCTGGAGAAAAGGTAGGCCACTCTGCTCCTGACTTTAGGGCTGCTGTGTCTAAGTCCTCTGTGGTCCAGAAACGCCATCTACATAAGAAACAAGGCAAACAAAATAAACCGCTGACCAGAAGGGTTGAGAAAACAAGCAATAATCATCCTATTTTCAAAAACAGTAATATGCACCCTCCATAAATTGTGTCTCACCAAAGTACTCACCAAAACATTTGGAATGTGCTGGGGCTCCACAAGAAAGAACTTTTCGTAGCGAACCACAGTCTCAAAGAACTCTAGTGCCACTGAGGCGTGCTGGTACCCGCTGACCCCACTGGAAACAAGCTGAGGGGACAAAACACACACAGTGCCTTTACGAACCGATGGGAACCCAGCAGCATGCCTTCCAGGTCCATGGGAGAGTGTGATACTCACGATTCTCATCATGTCCTGCAGGGCACTGGTCTTGGCCACGTCTCCAGAGAAGTGAGCACCGTGGGACGCAGGCAGGGCCTCCCCCATCATGTAGAGGAGCCGGACGGCCACCTCCACCTCCATGAAGGGAGCCGTTTGCCAGTTCCTGGCAGGGAAAACACAAACATTTCTATTGAGGCGCAAACAAGAAGGAACTAATAAGCGGGTGGGATCAGGCTGAAGAGGACACTTTTTTACGTTGCACACAAATGGATTACGACAATGGACTAATATCCTGCATGCTAAAGTGTATCCTTACATATTAACTTTAAACTTAGGAGAAAAAAACGACAAAAAAGACTCACTGCATTGAGGTGGTAAAGACTCTGCGCACAGCTTCCAGGAGTAGCTCAGGAGAAACTTGAGCAAGACGATCCAACAGCATCTTTAGCTGCTTCCTATACTCCACAAACATGGCCTCGTCCTCCCCCTGCCAGAGTGGTGAAAAGAAAGAGATTGAAAAAGAGGTGAGCACACCAACAGGACATTACTTTACAATCATGCCCCTGTGATGTCACTTGCACCAATGATTTATCAAAAATATTTCTTACTTCATTTTCAAAGTTGTACTCATCATCATACGTCAATTTCTTCATAACAGCAAGCATGACAGCCTGTTAAAAAGTAGCAATATTAGTATACATCTACTAAAGCATATATGTGTCTGTGTAGAGAGAGAGAGAGAGACAGAATCTACACAACATGAACCGTATTTTCAGTAAAAGCTTTTAAATCTCACCTCAACATTTGCTTTCTGCTGGTCAGTCAGTTCAGGGCGCTAAAAAATAAAAATAATTCCATGTTTTCAACCCATATATACAATATTAACCACAGGTCAGCTCTAATACTTTACGTTAAGTGAATTTGATTGAGTCCTAGGCAGACCACTTCTATACACCTTGGCTATGTCCCAGTACTCTTCAAAGGTTTCCTCTTCTCCTCCCCTTACCTGCATGCTATTAGGCCAGTCTGACCCCTTTGAAATGAAAAAAGAAACCCTTAAAAAAACTAAAAGTTTTAACAGTCTTCGATGGTTCCATAACTTGTTATGGATTGGGATCCTATGGAAGCAAAAAAAGCCCAATTACCTAAAAATGCAACTCGCAAAAAAAAAGTACTTACTTGTTTGAGTACATGCAGGTAGTCATAGCAGAAACCGACAATGTTAGCCGAGATGTCGTCATCTTCATGCACCAGCAGCTGCAGCATTAACGGTACCTTGGCTTCAACAGCCTGCAGAGTCTCCGTGGCAATCTTAACGTTGCCTGCTTTAGCTAGCTTGGTCCAGCTTAGCACCAGAGACTGTCCCATACCATTTACCAGGCGGGAGAACTTAGCCAAAAAGTCAACGTCTTCTTCCTGATGCGACAGGAAGAGGGAACACTTTTACACTGCCATACAGGAAGTAATGTTCAGCAGGATGTAGAAATATGGCTTTTGTCCTCCCATGTTGTTTGTGGGAAACCAGGCACATGGATCATAGAGTAACCTACCGCCCTTGGCTTTAAAAACAACAATCATATCTGCAGTGACCTCGAAACGCTGCTGTTGGAAGCCAACAAGGCAGTGTTTGTTCAAGGTGCATTGCAGGTAAAATAATCAGACCTTTCACCTAACAAGATATATATTCAAAATCTGACTGTTGTCAAATTTGGTCAGTAGATCAACATAGAAGGAAACCATTAGAGAGGTACCTGCTCCACATTGAAAAAGCCAGCGGACTGCAACACTTGGCAGAGCGACTCCACCAGCTTGGTCTTGTCCACAGGGTCCATGCCCTTGTTTACAATCTCAAACAGGCAGTCGCAGGCTTCCTCTCTGAGGTCCTCCACAGACATCTGGCTTAGTAGTAGGTTTACAAATCTGCAAATCATATCATATTCATTCATTTAGAGGTCAAAAACAATAGTGTGTCAGTCTAAGGGACACTGTTTTAAAAATAGATTTTTTGGAAATGTATATGTAAATGTGAATGCTTATGTTTTACATTTATAAAACATCCCTGATATGCACACAAACCAAATGAGAAGTTTTAATGTGGTTAATTCTTTAACATTTTACATTTGCTTTCTTCAACGATACTGGTTTAAGAAAGCATTAAGCAGTATACATGGAGTACAAGTGATGGCTTGCTTTGGTCTAATTCCCATTGACAAGGTTCAGACCTACTTTAATATTTGAAAGAATACACACTGATGATTGTTTAATGTCAAAGACAGAACTCATTTCCAAGCCTGTTTGCTACTGACCTGTCGTTGGCAATCAGGTTGAGGTCTATCCACGAGACAAAGGCCCCCACAACTTCCAGACACTGGCAGGTGAGTTCTGGGTGAGATCGCTGGTAAGTCTGCAGTATCTGGAACCAAGACTCCACCAAGCTAGGAATGCATTGCTCCCGCATGTTGTCTTTGATCAGAGTGTTTCTGCGCATATCCTGCAAAAGTGGAGTGAAAAAAACACCAGGTATCAGTTACTGCCAGTGGGACACCCGTGGTGTGGGGTGAAGGATGGTTAAGTGAAATGATGGAAATACTATGATTTGATTAAGGCCTTGATAACGATTAAGGCAACGGCCCTCAAACAATAAAGCAGGTATGCCTTTGCTCTTATAAGCAGACAGTAATGAGCATTTTACCTCTGCACTGTGGAGGATATCTCTGTCCACCACCTCGGCATCAATAGCCATGAGCGTGCGCAGGTAGATGTCCACGCCATTGGGGTTGAGTCCCACTAGGGACAGGATGTCAAAGAAGAACTTGGGCCACATCGTCAGGTATTCCATGACAAATGTTAAGGCAAACACCTGGGCTGCCTTGTTACGAATAAAGGGCTTCTCCGGCTGCGTGTTCATTAGCTAAAAGACAGAGGATAAGTTGACAATTGGAGACAAGAGGCCTGGGAGAACAACATTCAACACAAGTTTATTAAGTATTTCTTATTTTATATATATATATATATATATATATATATATATGCATTTATACAGAGGTATACATTTAAGTACATGTATAGATTATGAGAACCTACCTGACACTGTAGCCATTTCATCAATGTCTCCCTGAAACGCTGCTGTTGAACAGCACTGAGACCTGCGTGTCTAAGAAAAAAGAAAAAAGCGTGCATTCCATAAAGGTACCTAATTTTGTACATTTTGCATTAGATTTTATTATAGTTGTAAATTTTGTACTTGGTATTAGATTTGATTTACTTTGTATTAGATTGTATTGACCTATTCTGTTATATTCTATTAAAATGTCTGCATTAGCGTTAGGTGTCGAAGAGACACGAAGTTAATTGCATACTTATGCCTCTGTAAACGTTATGCATATGACAATAAAAAACCTTGAACCTTGAGATATATAAATTTTGCTTTGATTTTAATTTCCAGGGATGATCCAGCGCATTCTAAATAAAAGTAATCTAATTATTACCTGTATTTGATCTGGTGCTCCAGCACTTGAAAACAGAAGAACTTCACATGGTCATCACTGAAAGATTTGAAAGTTTTAAGACTTCACACCTGGCTAAAGCTATTGCACAGCACTGTATGTCTGAAGTCATTCATATACTTAAACTTGGATTTCTATCGTGGTATATATTACCATTGGAGGTAAATGGTGAAACTCACTTGTAAATCCCTTTAGCCAGGGCTTCTGCACACACCTCCCAAGCATCCTGAGACTCCTTCAGCTGCTCAAAATATGCCATTGCCTGAGGTAGATATGGCCAGAGAAAGAGTTAGGCATACAGACTAAAGAAATACGAGAGCAACTTTACCAATGTTGCCTTTACAGTTATTTCTTGAATGACTAGACATTTATCTTGCCCCATGTGCTTCCTCACTTCCATTTGAAACCAAGTTTTTTCAAACATTTATCTTTGGCGTAATCTTTGTGGACTAGTTTCTGTTTCAAAGATGTAATGATAGCTAAAATTAAATTTTAAAAACCCTATTCAGGCTTGCATGTCACTACAACATTTTGTAGCCTAACGCAAACA
>JAVQJS010146448.1:0-15017 GCA_036024795.1 Galaxias rostratus | reverse complement strand
CCCCCCAAAAAAAAAATCTTTACACCGACAGCTTAAGCCATCCTATCTTAGCTTCTTGTAGGGAAAGATGTCAGCTCACATCGGAGCCAAAACTCTAGCAGGAGAGCGGACAGGAAATGATTGAAACGAAAGAGCTGCTGAATTTGATAAGACAAACTGAGCTCAGCCTTGAATACACCTTCCAGATGGAATGGAGTTATCCGTCTTATCTGAAGGTGGTATGAAGGGTTGTATGCCTGACAAAGCATATTTAGACGTGTGACTACATCTTTTGGATGTGAAATAGTTTACTTTGTTTGGGGTTATTATCAACGGACAGTCATAGCACCAATGGTGGAGGGGAAGGGGGCGGGGGGGGGTTGGCGGGGAAGGTGGTGTACCCGACAGGTCAGTTTATGCATTAGAATGGTTTCAATCTGCATTGTAACCATCTCCCATTTGCGAAGTGTGTCGCCGGTGGTAACAAAATATCGGCACTCCATCCTCTCTCCGACCCTCCCTCCCATTCCTTTCACCTTTGTTGCCAGATACCGAGGATTCTTGTCAGTGTGTGAATCGTGTCAAAGATGACGGGCGCCGGGGAGAGAGCATAAATTACTGCCACCCTTGAGAGTGCAAGCCATGTGAGTATCAGCCACCGCATCAGTGCTATACACTCGGCGTATGGAATCATTAATGAGGAACAATGTCCGGCAACGGTTCAGCCACGCCGATCGCGCCAGAACTCAAATGCCGTATGAAATCCTCCCTTAAAAAGGGCTGGCAACGCAAATCAGATAATGTCGTTGCGTTTTTCTTTTCACGGCTCACTGTGGCACTGGGAGACGTCGCGTTGGCTGTATATTATATTGCCTCCTCTGTGTAGCTGAGTCAGCCATTTTCTTTTTCCTTTTTTTTTTTTTTATACATGTCAATAGATCCTTGTTGATTCACTGTACAGCTACTTTTGTGGAGTGCAGCCTGCTACTTCAACATATACTCTCAGTGGCCTGTCCCCTGGAGACTTGTCTTATTAGACCGTGTTAAAAAGATATCGCGGTCTGTGAAATGAGGTGGTCGTATTCCTTATTCCTGTGGATAATCTGCTCATTGTCAGGGAGGCTTTTTCTATTTTGCAGTCTTGTGTTCAAGAGCATCCCAGGTAGTCACGGTGACACTATAGCGCTGGATGGGAGATACTCATTATATCATAATGCGCTTGCACTGGAATAGCCGCATTGCTTTTTCCTGATGCTTTTATCAATAAAAAAAATCACTTAGCACTAGAGGGCTATCCAGCATGACATCTTTATCATGCCTCACAGATATCCGACGGTATTATCTGTACATCTACTAGCCCTGGTTGGAGGGAAACCTTAAGGATGGCTCATTAGCACGTTTCTTTTGTCACGCTTGATATGTATCTTAAAGATTTTGGAATTATTGAAAATTGCATATCTAAAATAGGTTCGTAGCTGTATTTCATACCACGTGTCATACGTAATGGAGTGACGATGCCCTCTCATCTTCCACCAAAGTAACCGTCAGAGCCATTGTCCTATATTGACTCTGGCTCTTTAGTGTGGGTTGACTTGACGTAGCGTCTCCCTGCCTGGATGGAAGGGGAGGGGGGGGGGGGGGGGACGGGCTCAGTCCTAATGGCCGTATTAGATGTGCCCCCGGCCCGTGCAGTGTAGTCTATCCGGCTGGGTCACCAGAAGAGGAGACAGCACTGTAATTAAATCCACACCGTATGCACAATTGACCGACACCAAGCCCGTGCCCCCTGCTGTCTCCTTGAGGGAATCCCACCAAACCCCCCCATCCCCCCCCCCTCCCCTCCAGCCCCCCTCTAGCCCCCACGCAGGTCTCCGGTTTCAGGGTCCTGCACGGGGGCACCTTTCCCCAATCAAAGCCTCGCGCCACAAGGAGGAGAGCGCGAGGAGAAGGCCACTGACTCCTCGACTCCTCCGGCCTCGGCTGCCCGCCTCTCCCTCTCTGGGCCGCGTGCCCGGCCGGAGAGCCTATCTGCCGCGATCGCACGGGAAAAAAAAAAAACGTGCGGGAAACTTAAAGGCGAGGAGGGTACTGTGCAGCCTACCAGGAGCCTCCGAAGGCTTGTATCAAAACACGCTCAAAATGCCGGGCAGGGCTTTCAAAGGGCTACACACCCTGCAGCCCCGGCAAACTCAAAGGGCATCAGTGCATGCTCAGGGAAGGGAATCTGGCCCCCATTAATTTAATGAGTCCACGGTATTAGTATGCCAAAGCCAACTGTCTCTCTGTTTCTTTCTCTCCCTCTCTCTCTCTCTCTCTCTTTCTCTGGTGAAGTTTTTAAGGAGGTACCCACCAACTCCAGAACGCCAAAGAGCAGTGTGAGGAAAGGTACGTGCTTCTAATCTGAGATCCATTTTCCAGCTGTCAGTCCCCGAGAGGGCAATTTCCTACAGTTAGGATCTCTTAGCGCGCGCGGAAAACAGACGAGAAGCGCGGAGCGGGAACGTTTACTGTCATCGGGAGAGCTCTCCCCGCGCGTCGCCTTAATTCGGAGCAGTTAATGTTTCGAAAGGAGAATGAACCAAATATAATGGGCAGCGGAAGGGAGATGAAAGACGTATTTGCATAACATTACACCAGCACGACTGGGAGGGCTCTGCGTGCTGTGTTACGCGAGCGGCAGCCATTTTGCATACCCTTCCAGACAATGTAAAGCTCTGTTGCAGCTACCCAGTGACCCTGTGAACGGGAGTACAGCTGCCAACGTTTTTTTTTTACTGTGAGGATCCAGGGTCGGACGCTGCGCGAAGACCCACTGCGTCTCACGAGGAGACGGCCGTCCAGCAGTCACCTGTAAGACATTAGGCAGCGACGGCGGAGTTGCACCGACGTCCCTCAACCAGGAAGCGGCAGCTGCTGGAGCTAATTAAAGCCCTGGTAACATAGCCCCGGTTTAGGCTCACATCAAACACTCGTCCACATGCCAGTCAGGAGTCCCGTATCGGGGGGTGTTAGGGCCTGTCAAGGGGTTGTCAGGGGCCCTCGGTGACCCGGGGTGGGCTGCATGCTGGGTCCGATCGGAGCGAGCCGGTGAGGGTCAGCGTCACCGTGGGGTGCACCTGGGCCACGCTTACCTGCGTCCATGGGTCTACTCGCTGGGGCTCGGCCACATGTGTGTGGGGGGGGGGGGGGGGGCGAAGGTCCGCGCACTCCGACCTGCAGAACAAAGGGAGGGAAGGGGTCAAAGGTCAGGAGGAGCGAGAAAGCAGAAAAGAAAAACACGACATCAGACGCGTCGACTAAACCTGATCAGAGAGACGCGGGCGCCGCGACAGAGGCAGAACCAGATGCCCCGCTCCAAGGAGAGATAACATCAACAACGCTGTTGTCTCTGTCATGATTTCACTTTGTGTAAGCTCAAAGGAGAGCGGCCCCAAAGGCCATCGCTCGGCTTATCTGGTGAAAGAACAATTTCCTGTCCCCCATCAAAGATTACAGAACTGTCCACCTGCCCGCACTTTCAGACGGGATTCTGTTCTTTCCAAGGATTGACACGGCGTTACCAATAACGACGGTTTTAACCAATAAGGATAACTTATTTACGGCTTTAAGCCCGTTGAGGAGGACGCGCACTCAAAGTCTCTAGCCGCACGCTCGATATAGAAGTGAGGATCTTTGAACCTTTCAGGTTCTTTCCTCTCCTTAGTGTCGGTCTGTCAGTCAATCCAACTGTAAGTTACTTCCACGGAAAACAAGACTGTACGGAACCAAATGCGTTGGGGAAGCCTTCATCACTATCGCATTGCATTGCAAGGATGGTGTGCATATCAAAGATGGTGAAAGAAAGAGGTCTATTGACTCTCAGGGTGTGCACGATCTGACACCTCCCACACCTAACCTACATTGAGTCCATTGAGATGGTAAATCAAGTTGTTGTTGTTTTTCGCCAAGATCCGATCTTTTCTAACGGCTTGCCTTGTGGTCGTAAAACAGCCTTTTATTACAAATACATCACATTACATTACATTGCTGTCATTTAGCCGACGCGTTTCTCCAAAGCGAATTACAAATTGTGCTTTCAACAAGAGAAGATGACAAAGATAAATAAGTGCATCTGTGATCCAATTGTCTAGATGCAAGCGGTTTGAGTGCCACATAAAACGGCAGGATACAAATTAACTGTTCTATCTCATTTACAGTTCCATACGCACATTCGATACTTTTTCCCCCAACTTCTTTGAAACTTGACTGATTTAACTCTGTTGTACACCGACATTTAATCATAGCATTAATTTGTTTCACTTATTGAGAAATCAATGGCGCAATTTAAAAATAATTTCATGACATCAAGAACAATTTACTATGAAATAATATTTAAATTATAGGTGAAATTCTATTTCTTATATTTAAACGGAATAAGAATAGAAACCATAATATTAATAACATTTATTTTGGTTGATGTTCAAGACAGAAATACGTCTTTTCTTTATTTATTAAAAAGAGCAAATACAACTCTGGTCAAGTTACAGACTTGTTTTTTTTTTAAAGCGTTGTTCAGTCCATTTGTTTGAAACGTACATTACTTGTCATTTCAATGCCGTTTGTGAAAAACTCATCCTTTTCCTTTCCCGAGAACGGTGAATGTAGTGTCGTAAACTGTTCGCGTTGCGTTTCGAGAGCTGCGTGTGGGTTCTGCGGCGCCAGGGTGTGAAATTGCGCTAACTAGTCGTTCCTTTGCCAAACGACAACAGAAAAAAAGCCAGCAAAGTGGAGCGTGGGAGGAACGCCGGTGGTGGCGTCTCTGTGCTGTGATCTGGCCCCTGTGAGGTGGAGGGCCCTGGGTCCCGTGCCATGGCAGCCAGGGCCTCTCCCGCTGGGTTGACCAGGAGGATGTCTGCAGTGTAGCAGCATGGCGGGTCTCCCCGGGGGAGCCTCACACAGACGCACACGGACCACTTGAAGCCAGGTTCCATCTCGGCTCAGACACATGACGGCGACGTGCGCACTCATGCGGGCGCACGTGGAGACGGGGCCCGTCTACGTGCCTGTCATGGACGTCCAAGACAGACAGAGGGCTGGCGTCGTGTCGGGGAAGGGCGAACGAAACACGGCCCCGATGGCGCACAGACACAGACTGAGCTCACCGTTTCTAAGTGGCACGACGCCAGGGCTAGGAATTCGAATCCGGCCCGTGTCGGAGACGGCCGATGTTCTCCGTGCCTGCCTGACGAAATCGAGGAAAAAAAACCCGTGACCGGATTCCCCGGGCCTAGCGCTCTGCCACCCTGGGCAGGGCAGGGTTCTCCTGTCCGCTTCGCGTCTGCACGGGCTTCACGCTCCGAGCGGCTGGCTGTGTGCGATCGTGTGCTGTGCTCTTTCGCCCGGCCATGGTGCGGTCTCAATCACTTTACACCATTCACTGCCAGGCTCTCTCTCTCTCTCTACCGGGCCTCCCCAAACTGTGTAATCAGCAGATGTCTTTATAGAGGAGCCCACCGCCGTGCGCACACCCGGCCAGCTTCGCCAATTTGGGTTTGGGGATTTTTTTCTCTCTCTCTCTTACTCTCTCACTCTCTCTCTCTCTCTCTCTTTCTCTCTCTCTCTCTCTCACACATGATTATTTTTCTCAGGCCTGGCAGCCGGTCGATCTGGTTGTTAACATGCCCTGAAGTCACAATGGCTGCTTCGCGCGGCACCGTATATTCCTGTGTGCCGGAGGACATGGTCCGGGTTCACCCGCGGCCGGCTCTCACCGTTCACGTCGGTTCCGCGCCGCGTCGGTGATTACGGGGTGACGTTGAATAATTGCTTTTTATTTAGAAGCGCCTAAACTACAAAAAAAGCAGAGCCGAAAACAATTATCATGATTTGATGGTCAAAGCATGGGCCGTGGGATTCCTCGTAATGGTAAATTAGTAGAAGGCATCTTGCAAACAAAAGTTGATTAACCCAAGACTCTAGGGATAGCATTTCCCTAAGTCAGCATCCATTCTTTTATCAAACCAGGGGCTATAAAGTGTACTTTGATGAAGGTAAAGTTTGAGAAAATAAAGTAAATTAGTAACCAACATTTTTACTTATAGTCAGATTTGTAGATGTAATTGTATCAAGCGTTCCTAAGCAATAAAGTCAATCTGACCAAAACCACAAACCTGTACTCCCAGTTGCAAATAGGAACATGGTATTGTTGCACAAACAAAAACGTACACCAACCAATATCGCACAAATATTTTTTATGAACCAGATTTCTATAATTACAATTTCCGTTGCTTCTGTTCGTGTCTTCGTAATCCTGTGAATTTGGAACAAGTTCTCTTATGGCTTTTGCCTGTGACAGGAATACTTTCTCAGTCCTGGATTGTCTGACCTGACAATCAGGACTCCAAAATGACAAAGTCTCTGGTCTGACGCCATCAGACACTTATAGCGCAGCGGAATGCGACAGCGTTTAGCCAATGTCGGCCGCACATGAAACGTCTTGCTTAACTATCGCTAGGTTTGTTTTGTTTCGGGAGAAAAAACAATGGGTCGTGTAAAAAGAACCGGAATACCCCCAGAGGGCCGTTGGTGATACTACAAGACTAGCCTGACGGGGACATTTCTCAACACTGTCAGCACTACTCAACATAAGCGCACATGGTTTTTAGGCGACTAATTAAGTTTAACGTAAGCGTTTATTTATCTGGCACGCCATGATGTCTCACCTGACAACGCAACAGTCAGCGTTAATGACATTGAAAGGAGCATTTGTATTAATTGTGTGCGACTTGCTAATAGAACCACAGATAGCAGTAGATTATACATGTTAGAGTGTGCAACGTGTGCGCGAGTGTGTTCCGTAGAAGGTGATGCGGGACTTGAGCAGTCGGCAAGCGTTTTTCACCTTGCGTGGTGACAGATTGGATTTAAACATTGTGTCTTCACAGTTGTGACTCACTTGCGTTAGCATTACTAAGAGAGCGAGAGAGAGACTTGGCCCCTCGAAAGAGGCTGAAGACGAAACAGGTTGCCATGCCACTTCTCAACTTGGTACATCCTCTTTACCTCACCTGAGGTTCATCGACACCAAACACACTCCACACACTTCCAAAAACTTTCCTCACTTCTTTTTGTCAAATCCCTGGGAATTAAATAGCTTCTGCTTCCAGATAGCATAGCGAATACTGAAACAACTTTTGGACTGAGATGACCTGAAAAAAAAACAAAAAAACCTCGGCAACAATCTGCTCCGGAGGTTCTCCACTCAGCAATTCCTTGTGGAAACACCAATACAAACATTAAAGAATGCTATCGGGTGGACTTTAATGATGACGGGGGAAACAGCTCAACTTCTCTAATTGCACAGAGGATGTGATTGCAACATTTTCAATGACAATAATGGCAGCGTGGATACACCTACTTATTACAACCCTGCTTTGCTTTCACCAGCAACAGCACCTTGATTGGTACATGTTGCCGTGCGACGCTCCACGCACTGTAAATCACTGGCTGCACAGCTAACCGTCGGCATCACGCGCCCGCGCCTGACTTTGAATGGTGAGGCGAGGTCAAAGCAATCCGCCTCCCCCTTTCTGTTGGCAAGCCCCGGGTGGGAGGGGTGCAAGGGGTATCTCTTTAATATCACTGCTGCGGGCTCCCGAAAGCTCATCCAATGTTAATGTTGCATTAACTTGCCGAGCCACTCTAGGTTACTCCCCAACCCTGCCCCCCTCATCAGCCAAGTTTGTTTTCGTTCGAGTTGCGTTATCAAAAGGCTAACTGCTTCACAGCGCCTCCTGCTGCTCCCCGCGAGGAAACTTTCCGCCTCGAGTTAAGAATTTAGACCTTAGATTAAAAGGTAATCCCAACCGTCTGTCTCAGCATGTTTAACGATTTTATTATTTAGTATTTCATTATTTAGCAAGAATGGCTTTGGTATGCTCTTCCCATAATTACTCAAATATTTTTGGCCTTCGTTGTCTTGCTGTGTTGCCTCTAATTAAGTATGAATTGAGAGTGTTGTGGTGGAGTCTTGGGAGAATCTCACGTATGCCTACTTCACTCCATTTTAAAGAATGTAATTCAAAACTATGAACAATTCTGAAACAATTTAGTATTTCGGAACAAATACAATTCGCCAATTCAGATACTCGTCTACAAATATGCCCAGGGCCTAACAAGATATCACCCGACAGCAATGGGGTGTTATTTGGGTTCCTCTGTTTGGGAATAGGAAGATTGGGCCGCCTCTCAGTTGCCTGTCCTTCAAAGACCAGTCTTGGGTCTGAGGTGGGGCAAAGAGGAGGGGTGAGACTGACTCTAAGGGGCTGTTTCTCCTACTTCTGGAGTGGCCATGCCAGCCATGCGTGAACACTAATAAAGACACACAGTGGCAGGACACCGTCACCCAGGCAACAGGATGTCACCATAAACAAGCTGCATGATGTTGGCACTCCACTTTGTCGTTATATAACGGCGACCCGTTTTACCGAAATAAA
The DNA here is from genome assembly GCA_036024795.1 of Galaxias rostratus. NCBI lineage: Eukaryota > Metazoa > Chordata > Actinopteri > Galaxiiformes > Galaxiidae > Galaxias > Galaxias rostratus. The sequence continues at coordinate 6,564 of JAVQJS010146448.1, read as the reverse complement.
GATTACAGGTTCTACTCAAGGGACCCGGACGAATTAAAATGGCAGTCGAAAAAATCCAAACTTACATAACATCCTCTTGTTCTCATTGAACAAAGATCTGACAAATAACACTACCCTGCCCGTGTTTATAACTCCTACGACATTTCTGACGTCCATCTCTGTCATCACTAGTCCTCTTTCACACGATTAATGTCGCTATTAACCCTGTAGTACAGGTGTCAAGGCTGTTGTTTGCATTGATCCAAGCTGCGGATATGTGTTTGTGAAAACATGCCCTGTGCATCAAGGGTATTCAATAGCCTTGTTTTGTCAGTTGCACCTGCCCCTCCTGACTCGCCTCTCAGAGGTGTTATAAAGACCAACTGAAGTGGACACATGTAAACAGGTCACCAGTCACATGACCTTGGGAAACACTAAGTGACATATAACAAACACTCGATACAGAGAAACTGAAAGTGATCCGTGGTGACGTTTGTCTCTGAGAAATGCGGTAATTGTTTTAAAATGGCTGAACAGGGCACACCAAGGGCACCATTTTCAGCCCGATAAACTCCCTTTCAAACACTTGAAATAAACTGGCCTCAATGAATTGTTGAGCAACCCAACAGCTAATGTCTTTGCCAATACGTTCTGTACAAAATTCATTCTCTACGACGAAGAAAACAGTATAGGATCGACAGACACCATAAGCGCCGCCATTTTAGGAAAAAATTCGCTCCATATTTCAGATGTTTTGCATTTCGCGCTCACAAAACCTAAAAAACAAATACTTCCATATTGCCAATGCTGAATATAATTGTTAATCAATCAACGCTGACGTTCACAGTCAAGATATAAATCAATACACATTGCAACTAAAAATTATGTTATAATTTAGTACTAGCGATTTGCCAAAATCCATTACCGAATAATTACTGCTGTTTGAGGAAATATATTTTTTTTTTGTTGATGATATTGATATTATATTTATCTATAGGAAATTACGACGTACAGCGCTGTTGTATTTTATTAAACTTACAAAACATTTGCAACCAATTTAAAAACGTGTGTTTTTAGCAGTGCATCTGGCTGTGTGATTTTTTTCTAATTTATCGTTATTCACTCTATACATTTTATTTTATCACCTTATTTACATCCTACTACTCCCAGTATTATATACAACTAATACAATTACAAATAATTATAATAATGGTAGTATTAATAAGAGTATTTAATGTTATTACTATATCGTATGTTGAAGCGGGAACGCACAAATTATAAGGATTTCTTTTAGCAAAATGTATTCAATGGTGGTCACATTACTTTCAAAAGAACGCCAGTAAGTTAATTAAATTGCGTCTCTTCTAAAAATACAATAAACAATTAAATATCATTATAGGCCGCCCGACGGCTTTGGGAAAAGTTATGTTCTGACGCTGATGCAAAAAAAAAAACATTTTACTTTTTTTTTTTTAAGATAATCATCCTATAAATAGAAAGTACAGTACAGAGTACAATTCTGTGAGAAACAAGTTAGACCAGGACATGCATAGAGAATGAACATAGATAAGTATTGTAGCAACTACACCATTACACTGATAAGACAGTCATTCATACAGTAAAATTTGTGCAGTTGAAGCAAGTAAAAGCAGAGGATTTTGTCTTGTTACTTGAATCATCGGTATAACAGGGCACGGATTTCTAAACTGGTGTAATTTTCAACATAGAATAGATTGAACTGTGAAAAGGCACAGGAGGGTGGAAAAGGTTGAAATATAGGATTGGAACAAAGGAAAATATGACGAATTTAAGGTTTCGTCAAAAACGAATGTTTTGCTCTTAAAGGAAATTGAATACTGCGCAGTATTTTTTTTTTTTAATTATGAGAAGTATAAAATAAAAGTCACCTCTCCTTTGTTTTAGCTGTAGAAAGACAGTTCCCTTTTTTCATCCCTCTGTGTATTCCATCTAGTTATGTCACTCCACTTTATTAAATTTCTTAAAAATCTATATAATTTTTACCTACGGTAAGATGATCGCTTATCAGTTTGAAAAGCGGAGTACAATGTTTGACATACTTTGGCAGTGGTTACATATTAAGCAAACTGGCCTATTTTGTATATCATTTTCAGAGCAGACGGAACAGAGAAAAGTTTTGTTAAGTCTTTCGGGAAAGTTTTCCAGTTTCCCCACAAAACTGGAAACAACAACAGAGCAACTCTTTTGAACAATCAGATTGTGTATTATAAATAATAATACCATCTGTTTCCTTGTAATATTTCAACTGTCTTATGTTTGTAAAACTGTATCTGCACCATCAAAAAAGAGAGGGATGTTCATCAGCCATTTCAAGTTGGTATCTAATTGGCAGCAGTCTTTTATTAACAGTGAGGCTTTTACTTTCTTCAAGGGATGTGGTCACGACTCCCCGAGTCATAATTGAACAACATTCAATGGCTGAGCAGAATCAGCTGAGACTCTCGTCTTGATCAAAACTGTCAGCTAAGTCAGATGTTGCTCTCTGCGAGATTGAAATGTGAAACATCCCAGAGTTTGGGGGAAATGAAAGCTCACCATCTGTCTTTCATGTGTTCGTCTGTAGAGGGACATTTAACTATGTCATCAGTGTCCCTCACACTCATAAAGCTTCCACAGAGCCCTCCATGAAACAATGGAACCATTTTTATCTATTTAACACTCTTTTATTTTATGAATGTAGATGTGGATCCTTTGAACTTAAGCTCAAGTAAGGACTGCTTTTTTTTATCAAAGATCCCATGCCATCGTCTTTTTAGATCAATGTGTAGGAACTATGATAGCAGCTTGTGTCCAAACTATGGTAAACAAAACAGTTGGTTATCCTTGTGTATAAATCATCAGAGCGCCGCGCGTTGTTTAATATTTAGCGCGATTTGGTATTTTGTTTTATTGCTTAAAACTTTCCCACAATGCACAAACTCCTCAGAAGGGGATGACTCTAAATCCTCTAATACGTCAGTTCCCATCTCTCTTATCTCCTCCTTGAAATCTAAAAACAGTTTCAAACTGCTCAGAAAGAGGAAGAGGAGGAGAAAAAAAAAGTTAGCAACCTTAGCCTTTCATGCTTGATAACAAAGAAAATTGTCTATCATCTCTCAAAAGTTAACCTATCTCATAGTGGGGAAAAAAGAACCCGAGAATTTGGAGGATTTCCTGGTCCCATGCTATGAAAGCTTTCAAGTACAAAGACACATTCATTTGAAGCTCTTATATTTTACAAATAAATAAGATGTAATGGATGGGCGCCCTTTTTATATACTAGAGTGTAGTAACACCAGCCACCTTACTGAAGTTTACCTGATCTCTAACAAAATCATTTTCTAAGATGTAATATACTAAAGGATAAAAAATATCAACGTTTGGATCGCAATGTTACTTTTATATATATTTTTTTGCGTTGAATGAATAAATAAAACAAAAATGAAATCATTTTACACTTTAACATAAATCGAACCACATCTTGGCATCCTTTATGAACCTATTTGGTAGATTACGTTTCTGTAATACAGTCTGTGATACATAAAATAAATACGTTTTCGGGGGCGCTAGTAAGAAAAAGTATGAACCAAGACATAACAAAAACATGCTTGTATATATTGGTAAATTAACGTATGTCAAATATCATTAAGGTAGAGTATGCCTGCTATTCATTTTAGTAATAGTAATATGGTAATTTGACAAATAGGATTGCGTACATGTGAAATATCTGAAAAACGGTTGTTCGATTTTTAGCTGGTGTATTATGAAAATTATATTTTGCTCAAGAAATCTGTAAGACATTAGATTTTTTTTTAATTATTACTATTATTTTCATTTATGAAACAATGGGCTACTATTCACAGAGTAATTTATATGTATTGGTCGTCCTGTAACCAACACCACAGATGTACAACATTCAGTGAGTATTAGCTTGTTTTTTCTCTGTGCTAACCTAGCAACAGCCGCCATTTTGTCTATAGACATTGTTTTGTGTCCATCTCGGGTCAAATGAATTAATTTCCTGCTTAGAGTGATCCGGACAGTATTTGGTAGTAGCCTAACACACCGCTGTCACATCCCCACACGAAAGACACACAAAAGAGGACGTACACGCAAACGCAGGCGCATACAGTGGGGGATGAACTGATCTCTTCCTGAGAGCCTGAATCAACCAACCACCGCCCCCAGCACTGCAGCCCAACAACACAGACACCAAACCAGAGCAGGCTGTCCGAAGGTGACCTTGCCTTGTTTATTTTCATTGAGATCCACTGAGTTGTGTAAAGAGGTCCCTGTGCTACAAATATTTACGAATATCACTTCATAGTTTTTCTTCCCATGATCCCACATGCTCTACAAATTCCTTGTCAAGCTCCATAAATTAATGGGGAATTACACGGCAGATACTCCTATATGTTTTTCCGCAGTAATCAGCGATGGACAAATACAGTATGCACAAAAGACACTCTCTCTCGCTAAATGTATTCCTCTTTCATAATGACTCTAAAGCCCTTTGAAAGTCTGTAATTTACATATACATTATCAATTAGTTATAGGTCTACCAATTAGCGTCTCCTTTTCAACTCTGGCTGAATATTTAGCTTGAAATCAATACATTTTTAATCCACTTTCCTTTTTTTAATTTTTTTTCAGCGTCTACTTTTACAGTTCACTTCTTTCTTTCTGCAGTTTCAATGTGAAGATCCAGGAGAGTCACACTCTATGCCTTTGGTCTCATGTCTATTTTTTTGGGGGGGCATCCTCCTGAATGTGGACAGAACACACGCAGGAAAACATTCACCAAACCCCAATTCCCCCACCCCCCTCGATAGGATCTACCAGAAACTCCTAGTCAAAAATTGTTCACCGATCACCAACAACAACAACAACACTTCTACTCTGAAATGGCCCAGTAGCAGAGTAAAGCGAACGCCTCTGCCAGGTGCGACGCAGCACTCCTGCAGCCACACAGTGAGAGAAGCGTCGGGCCCTTCAATCCTACCCCTGACTACTCCAGCAGTAGAACAGGTCCACGGGGTCAGAACCCGTCTACGGTCCCGCGAGCGCCCCGCAAACACACACACACATACACACACACACACACACACACACACACACACACACCCAGGCAGATTCACTCACCTCGGCGCTGCAGACATACACACACACTGCTAGGTGACCGCCAGGGAGCCACCGGGGTCGGTTCTGTAAGGTCCGTAAAAGGTCTGAGCTATGCGTTCTAAGTCGGGAGGAACGGGAGGCCTGGATTCGCGACACTTGGTGCTACCAAAACGCGCTCCTCTGACCAAACCCCGGGTAGATATATGAGAGCAAATCCCATTCAGGTCGTGGTCATGAGACCGGACTGCCACATAAATCTGTGCAGGCCCGGCCCGGCACAGGCGGGGAACACCATGGGAGAGGTAGGCGGCTCTCTGGTGAGGGTTTTTGGGGAAGGATTATAGATGGAGACATACAGCTGGGAGGCTAAAGCTACACTTTTCATTGCCACTTCGAGGGGGTCTCGGCTGCCTGCAAGCCAGTCAGATTTGTGGGGAACTCTTTCTTCCCCCTGAAATAAGTGGACGTGTGCGTGCACAAGCTCTAGTTTAAGCTGAGGATAATTGTTTTTGAAATGATAATACAAAAAAGAAAAAAATTTTTGGCAAAAAAAAGTGGAGAAAAAAAAAATACCACTAAGATTTTTTTCTTTTAGGGGGGTGGGGTGAGGGGGTTTGTGTCTCTCTTTTTTCCTCCATGAGAAGAATAAGAAGAAAGAGAGAGGGCACTGTGAAAGTCCTCATTCACCATCGGACCAGAGTAAAGAGAGAGCAGTATGCCCCCTTCTGGCTCTTTTCTTCTCTCTCTCTCTCTTCTATTCTTCTCTCTTTTTTCCTAGGCGTCTGGAGATGTGAGAGAAATGCCTTTTGATCAGCTCTGACAGAGCCTGGGCCGCTTGAAGAGAAGGGCTAGCAGGACTCTGCCAAGCAACAGCAGAAGAAGAAGAAAAAAAAAATCGCTAATAAGAGAGTAATAAGCTAACGAGGGTTGGGTGTCTGTCTGATGGCCGTTCTGGGGTACGGTTTGTGCCAGCAGAGCCAGGGCCCCTCTGACTTGGGTTCCCCCCCCACTTCCCCGACTGTGCCTTTGGACTTTGTGCCAGGCCGGCGCCTCTCACCTGGGCCGCCCCATATGCTCACGCCCGTGGCGCGGTAATGGGAAATCCAAGAGCGTCCGTGCCGCGACACACGCGGAGAAATCAAAGTCTATCTCCCCGTCCGCATAGGGTGAGCGAACGTATATTTTTCGGGGGTGGAAAAAAAACGTGTCGGTGAGAAACGGGAAACGACACAAAAAGCGCTTACTCAGGGACCGAGATTGAAAAGGTCGCGCGGGCACAATAGGAAGGCTGTCTCACCTAAGCCCACACAGCTTCACCAGGCCAATCCCACAACTGACTGCACCCATTGTGCGTGCGGGTTTGGAGCGGCCCCGTATCAAAGGAGCCCCCGTCACCGCGGGGGTGGATTCTCTGGTGCTCCGTGGCACAATAAGGACGCGGTGGCT
>JAVQJS010146401.1:0-36745 GCA_036024795.1 Galaxias rostratus | reverse complement strand
CACGCTTTAGGAGTATTGATTCCAGCTTTAAACAAAGGTACACTCAATATTATTTAGCCCTAAATACATCTTTGTTATCTTTGCCGAAGTCATAGTTACGGCTGTCCTCGTAATCACGGACATAAAAATAATAGAGCAATTTCTTCTGAATTGACCCAGTCTAGTTTGTGTCCCCTGTCTAGGTGATGCATACCCAGGGTATAAATGAATGTGAGAAACGTCTTCTGCTGAAAAGAGCGCGCTACCAGAGAACCAAGTATATTAACTACTCTAAATACAAGTCCAAAGATGAATGCAACTACAATGAAAATGATGACAAAATACAAGGTAGACGTTTGTATGGATACACACTCACAAACTCATGTGCAAACAATATATCTATGAAGTGCATTGCAAAGGTATTCTACATAAGAAATTATACATTTAAACCATTGTGCAATATTTTATTAAATATATATATATAACAAAAGATACATATTGTGGGTCAGTCAGTAACATATTTTGCATAACAATATTTGGTCATGTAACAGATATCTGCTGTTTAAATATTTATACAACGCAAGAGTTCTGGAAGCTCAAAGTACACACGTAGAATACGTATTTCCACTACCAAAGACATTACAAATGATACAATCCATTAAAATACCACACAGGCCTTAGCTTGGCTCGGCCACAGAATAGAAATGTTTCATGTTAAAACATTCACTTCGCTGTTAACAAAAAAGTATTGTTATGTTTACCTGCTCTACACTGAGAAGACTACCAACTCTACTGAATGTAACCTATTTTATACAAAAGCAACAGAGAAACCTTTTTTAAAATATAGAAAATAAATGTAGTGGGTACAAATAAAACTGGTGTAAATTTTCAATTGACAAAGCAATTATTTAGATATTCAATCTACCCGTCATCATATAGAAAACACATTTAAACATTGGGACATATGATGCAACAACCTTTAGCTCATGTTGCATGAAATTATACTCCATACCACATAATTACATCACAAATTGAAGCAAATGCATTCTGGACCAAAATCTGAAAGGAAATGGTTCATATTTCTAAGAAACAGGTCATCACTGAGGTGAAACATCTCATGCAGGATGCATTACTTATTAGGACACCTGCCCACATGAGTTTTTAGGTGATCCAAACGTTTAAAGCGACCTTCACAGTGAGGGCAGTGGTACGGTCTTTCACCTGTGTGGATTTTCTTGTGGGATCTGAGGCCTGGGTTGGTGCGGAAGTCCATACCACATTCCTGGCATTTGAAAGGGCGCTCATCTGAGTGAATTCTCATGTGCAAAGTCAAAGCTCCAGAACAGATGAACGCTTTGCTACAAACGGAGCAGGCAAATGGCTTCTCCCCGGTGTGTCTTCGTTTGTGCTTGGCAAGGTCCCCTGACTGAGAGAAGCTTGATGCACAGGTGTCACATTTGTATGGCTTCTCACCACTGTGAGTACGCTGGTGGTTCTTCAAGTGTTCCAGCCGGCGAAACTGCTTCTCACACAACTTGCAATGGTACGGTCTCTCATCTGTGTGCATGCGCATGTGTGTCTTCAACACCTGGAAGCTGGACACTTTCAGTCCACACTCCCCACACTGGTGACTCTTATTATGGATTCTCAAGTGATACTTCAGGTTGTCCTGGCTGGTGAAGCTTTTATCACACTTTGGACAAAAGTGGCATTTCACCTTAAAATGGGTCTGGAGGTGTCTGGTCAAACATCCTCTGAAGGAGAACGTCTTTTTGCACTCGGAGCAAGAGAACGCCTTCTCCCCTGTGTGTTTTCCCATGTGAACCCGGAGGCGGTACATTTCAGGGAAGGAACTCCCGCACACCTGACAGCTGTACGGCTTAGCCCCGGAGTGAATCAGCATGTGTCCACGCAACGAACTCAAACCTGAAAAGGCCTTGCCACAATCTTTACAGACGTGTGGCTTCTCGCCAGTGTGCACAACCATATGCTTAGCAAGACTCTGAGGGCTGCCAAGAGTCTTGCCACACTCAGAACACTGAACCCCTATGACCAATGAGATGGGCTTCATGTTTTCAAGCTCTGAAGCATTGGATTTGGACTTAGTACACTTGTGGGGCCCCTGTCCCCATGTTTTTCCCAAGCTCTTCCTGCATTTAGAACACCTAATTTCTCCATCTCTCATATAGACCATCATTTTGTGCCAACGTTGACAATGATTCTTCAGGTTCCTCAAGTAGTCAAAGCTGCGAGCACAAGTTGGGCAAGGGTACAGTTTTAGGGGAGGGGCAGTTGGATGTGCCTTATTCTTGTGAACCGTAAGTTGCTTTGACGTATGGAATACACAGACACATTGGGGGCAATTGTGCATAGGAGCTGCTTTGGGATGTTGTCTAGCAGACTGGCGTCGCACCATTCCACGGTACTCCTCACGGTGATGGTATTTGACGTGCTGCTCCAAGTAGGAGGGGTTGGTAAATGATGTGGTGCAGTAAGGACAAGGAGAGAACTCAGATGGGGCCACTAGCAGAAAACAGAGGGGTTTGGTATAAAACGAAAAGCAATGTTAGAACCACAATTTTAAACTTACAAAATCATAATTTAGCTGTTTATGGAGAGGGCACCCAGATGATAACTGTTAAGCTCAATGTGCATTAACATTATACCAACCTCTATTATTTTCTTCTGCATTCTCAACTTCTTCATCCAGGGCCTTGTGTTCTGTATTCCCATTTGTCTGAGTTTCTCTTTTTATTAATTCCTCCAGACCTTCAAGCTCGGTTCCGTGGCAGATTGCATCCAGTTTAAAGTCTGCGGGTTCTTTTTTTATTTTATTGGAATCAGTGCATCCCACATAACAATTAACTTTCGTCAGCCTGTTGATACATATCCGTAAAATTTGATTTGTTTTGGCAGATTTGGCAGTTGTACTTTGAATAGACGTCTTGGATTTAGGGCGCCCCGGTCTGCGTTTCGGCATTGTTTCCATGTTCATGCCAGGGGCACCTCCATAGAGCACGTAGCTAACCCAACATTCATTCTGCAAAAAAAGTAAACAAAATTGTCACACTGTCAGCTATGCAAAGCTTATGCGGATTCCCATAAATACATTTTAGCGAAACTATTGCATGTAAAGGTTGACGAAACGCATACAATTACATGAATACAAATCGTTGTCGACAGTGTAGATTTCTGCTTGGTACTACGTCTAATTGAATCGGGTAGTAAACTTGAAATTCTTTTCGATTGTCCGGAGTACAATGTGCACTACATTGAAATGATAGTATATTCGTATAAATTAGATGCAGCGAACTTACCTTGTCAAACAAGAAAATGCAGTGGGACGCAGACAAGATAAATAGGCAAACTACCAAACACACGAGTGCGTGTACTTCCCAGTCGTTTGGCAAAACCAATCCAAATCGGAAGTCCATGTACTTCCGCCCTTTAGACTAGCATCTCGTTATAAGGGATCCCGATTTTTTTGCCCAAGACACGTAGGAGGCGGGCCATGTTTAATCCCCCCGAAAAACGTGTGGCAGTTTTAAATCTCCTGACTGGTACAAGCTAACTACTAAAATACTTAATAATGCAAACAACAAACTGACAAAAACATAAAGTGTGTGTCGTTAACAGTCAAATACACTTAATAAACTAGTTGAGCTTGTATTTCAATATAATAGCATTGGATATAAGTTATCTAGCGATTATTTGCCTATACATTTACACATTTCATTTGATATACACAGTTTATATATATAACTTGTAGTATTACTGTTGTATTTCTTTTTTTGTGGTCCCTACAATGCATAACAAGAGAATAAGATCGCATTACTCCAAACTATAAAGCAATCAGTCAATTAGATTGTAATAAGATGCAATAATTTATTACATGGATGATGCAGTGTTATCTGTTGTCACATATTGTCATTAATGCATTTAACAATTGCAGCACAGTTTAAAATAATTAAAAAACTAAAAAAATTTAAAATTGGATAAACACGGTGCTATTGAAGAAAAAACATGAATTTGATTAGAAACAGAATTCAAGATTACCAATACCCTACATCAACAACAGTAATATATCAAATACAATGATGAAGCTTTGGGCATGATGAAGCAACGCTAAACTAGTAATGGTCTCCTGGGTGAAAGCCTGTAGAAACATTCATACCATTTTCTACAATCATTGTCTAATGACATTTATAGTGGGGTAATTCAATCAAATTAAATTTTCCTAGCTTTGAAAGGCAACCGAAAAAGGTAGACGTGCACTTTGTCTAAACTCCTGTAAAGAGTTTTTATGACATATGGAGAAGATGTCTGAATTGGTGGCAATTTGACTAGAATACCACCACTAGTGTGCCCTTGGGCAAGGCACTTAACCATAAGTTGCTCCAGGGGGACTATCCCTGTTGTCTCATTGTGGGTTGCTTCGGAAAAAAGCAAGTTAATTAAGTTCACAATTTATCTAGTTGCAGCAGAGACTGATTAATACAGTTGTGTTTTCTGCAAGAAAATCTATTTAGTTTAAATATATATATATATACATATATATCTTAATAATTTGAATTCCTTGGTTTCAGCTTACAAATAATGAACTTCATCATACAACAATGATAAAATTCAACGACATCGGGCCACATGGCCAGAGAGGTGGTGGGTGCGGGCAAATCTGCGTAAGCACCGGGGACAGGCGTAAGGCTTCTCCCCGGTATGGGTCAGCATGTGGGCCTTCAAATGCCCAGACAAACGAAATCTCTTGGCACATTCCTTGCAGGTGTAGGGACGCACATTAGTATGGATTCTCATGTGCTTGCTCAAATCGCCAGAGGCGACATAGCTACGTGGGCATTCGGGGCATTGGAAGGGCTTTTCCCCAGCGTGGGTCCTTTTATGCCTGGCCAGGTCACCAGACTGGATGAAGCTCTTGGTACACTCCGTACATTTGTATGGCTTCTCACCTGTATGAGTGCGCTGGTGGTTTTTAAGATGTGCAAGGCGAATGAAGTTATTGCCACACACTGTGCAGTGATACGGCCTTTCCCCTGTGTGAGTGCGTAAATGCCTTTTTAGTGCCCCGAGGTCAGAAATTTTCAATCCACACTCCCCACACTGATGACCTTTGTCGCTTGAATGAAGTTTTGAGTGAACCTTCATGTTTCTACTGGTAGAGAAGCACTTACCACACACAGGGCAGCCAAAAGGCTTCTCACCCGTGTGGGACCTAAGATGCGTTTTCAGACTTGACTTGAGGCCAAACTGTTTTCCGCATTCAGAACAAGAATATTCTTTCTTGCCTGAATGAGTGGTCATGTGGTACTTGAGGTGGTGCACCCGGGCAAAGGCCCTTCCGCACTCCTGGCATTTGTGTGGCTTTTGCCCTGTATGTATAAGCATGTGCTTGCGACAAGAACTAGACTCTGAGAAATTCTTGCCACACTCCTTGCATACGTAGGGCTTATCTCCAGTGTGGGTGCGCATGTGAATTTCCAGACTCTGGGGACTACATAGAACTTTGCCACATTCTAAACACGGCACGCCGGTCTCCAGACTGATGGGTCTATCACAGGGCTTTGTGTCATCGTCCAATTCATGACAACGGTGAGGCCCCTGCCCCCAAGTTGTCTTGAAGCTCTTCCTACAGTCAGTGCATCGGAGCTGTCCATCTCTGATATAGACGGACATTTTATGCCGACGCTGGCAGTGATTCCTCAGGTTCTTCAGGTACTGAAAGCTGCGGGCACAGGTGGGGCAGGGGTATAATCTCCGGGGAGGGGCGGCAGGGTGGGCCTGGCGGCTGTGGGTTTTGAGCTGTGCCCTGGTTTGGAAGGTGTGGTGACAGACCGAACAGCTGTGTGTTGCGGCACGGTGGACTCCGCTGCGTGTAGAGCGCCTTTTCAGGTTGTCGAGGTATTGCTTCTGGTGTACCCACTTGAAATGTTTTTCAAGGTAGACGACGCTGGTGAAGGATATTGAGCAGTGTAGACAAGGGAACGTCTCAGTGGAAGAGACTTCCAAGCAGAGGGAAATGGACAATTACACATTAATCATGAGGGTGAAATAATACATATAGAAACTAAACACTTTCCATAGGACTAGTATGAATAAATAATTTGTGCAAATTATATTTGTTAATCCCTTTGTACACTAGTGATTACATGACTGAATCACATTCAATTATATATATATAATATATTCCAATTTATAGAATGTAATCAATGAGGTGGCAAAAGTACTAGGTCTTACCTGTATCACTCTCTCCATGTATCTGTTGTCCATCAACTAAATTCCCCTCATCATTGGTGCTTTCTTCCTTGAAGCACGTGGTTTCCTCCTTAACCACAACGTTAGGAATTCTGCCGACTAGATCAGGCTCAAAATCCTGTTCTACCTTTAAGTTAGCACTCTTCTGTTCAATGTCAACTTGACTTTGCTCTGACTTAGGAGTAATTGCTCCTGAATCTTCAGTATCTATGTTGTGATTTGATGGGCCACTTTCACTGAGTCTTTCACTGATATTATAAACTTCAGGTTCTTCTTTGATTTGGATATCGAGACCAAACACACCAATGGCGTTATCTTGATTAATGGCTGGCCCTCCGTCAGATTCAACCTGGGGTTCTTCAGACTTACATTTAACAATGATCAATTCCCCTTGTAGTTTGGATAGCTTGTTTTTGTTAAGCAACGTTTTCCTTTTCCTTTTAGTAGATTTGATCTTCATTGTTTTTTTGGGATGGCTGTTATCAGTCTATGCCTAAGAAGATTGTTAGCTTGCTATCGTGCTATGCTAACCTTAACAAAACAGGCTTCGACTTTCACAATAAATAACACTTACCCCTTAGCAAATCGTATACGCTCTTTACTTTTTAACAAGAGACTATTGCAGCAGTTGGGACTATCATGTGCAAGTATAGATCTTGATCCGTGGGACTGTAGCCGATTGTAAACAACTGACTTGACTACCCCGGAACTTGCAGTCGCCGGAAGCCTGGGGAAAGCGGCAGTGGTATTGCATATGACCCCTCCTCCTCCTCCTCCCTCTTTCTTCCTCCCCAAAAGCTTTTTTGTAAAACCTTAAAATAATGGGTTTCAGGGGACAGGGACGGCTGGGATATCCTCCTGATATTGCAACCACCCGGATAAGCGGCGGGAAATGAATGGATGGGTGGATTAAGATAATACTTATAATTGTGAATTATGCTCAAAAATATATTGGTGTACACTCAGCTTTGTATTTCCGATTTCCAGAACTGGAGTAGCTGGTTGCCATCTTTCCGTCTGTAATCCTCCTCACATTTAAATATTGAATTTTAATTTGTTAGCTGGTCCATCTCCAGTTAAGTGGGCCACCCTGCAAGTGGTGTCGTTTAACGGCGTTCACTCCAAATCTTAAAACCACACTCACACTACTCTAAATGAAACAATAATTATGTAAGCAACAATTCTTGAATGATTAATAATAGTTAATAATATAAAAAATATTGATATTAATTTCATAGCCAAACGTGTAGATGCAATTTGACAATGATATTTAAATTATTTATCAAGGTAACGTAGATTAACTGTGACACTACCTAATTCAAAGAAGATGCGTGGAATGACATGGGCCGAATGCATCCTATTTTAGACTTTATTGTTGCTAACTCATCGCCAGGACAGATATATGGGCATACAACCGTCCCATGAACAACAATGTTCCCTTTTTTGTAAAACAAAAAAACAGCAAAAACAGAGCAACTTGAAATAACGTAAAAAGAAAAGCATTGTGTGGTATAAAATACAACAAATCAAAGAACTGTTCAACGTGTTAGCCTGTCCATCCTGTTTAACTATACATCTGTAATAATTAGAAGTGAAGGTCTGATACTGTAAGGCTCTCCTAAGTATGTGAATCTGCTTATCATTGTCTGAAACAATTTTGAAAAAAGAATCCAAATAGCAGTACTCATTTTCCCCTAATGACGCAGCATGCCCTCATTATACGGCATAGAGCCTTCTTTAGTGTTTCACATGAGTAATCACGAGGGCTCATTTGCCTCAAGACAGGTCAAAAACAAAACAGACAAAACAACTTAAACATCAAAACAAAATGTTACAAAAGCCTTGACAACCAAAATACTGAAAAGTCTTCAAGATTCATTTTCTTTCATTCGTTTCTCACCAGGAGAACATATCTTCCCACTTATTCTGCCTCTCTATTTTATCTTCATTTGAATCTGAAAATAGATACAGTAGTGTATCTTTATTCAAATAGTTGTTTTTGTTTCAGTGACACATTCTTTATTCTGAATGGCCAAACCAAGAATTCCTTTCAAAAACTTGATCTCTTCTTAGGTAATAGACTGTTAGCCATACAGTCCCTGTAAAAAAAGTTGAGTAAAAGTAGCCAATGGGTAAGTCTTCTCTACAAAAACAACTCAAATAAACAAAAACAATGTCAAATATAATATTGTGCATAAGCATCACTTTACATAACAAAACGTAAGTGTTTACGTGTAAACTTGCTTATTAACATACAAGGCAAGAATAAGTGAAGGCAGATGAGTAGAAGAAAACAAAACAAATACAACACATACCATGTAACAGGGCAAGAGAATGAAAATGTACTCGGGGTTCAACAAAAACAATTGGCTTAAAAGCATGTCAAATATATTAACTTACAATTAATTTCACTCATAACTACCAAGATATAAAACCATATTATCACTTTCTCTTTTGTTAACAGTGAAACTGAACATTCTGAATGACTAATCTCCCCCGTCATTTGCTCTCAATAGTAATATCGATTGTCAATTTCGGGGTATAAAGCACATGTTGGTTGCAAATGCAATGCAAGCAGATATCATCCTGGCTCTCATTGGTCATTCAAAAAGCAACAGTCCAGTAAAAGTCTCTGTGACTGGTTGTCGAGTGCTTTCATACCTTTACAGTGAACAAGGGCCATGTGCGACATTGACAGGCGTATGCGTGGAGGCCTAGCAGTTGTAGTGCATTCTAGACATAGCTGGCTTGGTCACGTGAAGCATCAACATATAGCATTACCAAATTTAACAAAAGACACTTAATAATACATTTGACAGTGTATTTACAGGTGCGCTCATAATTGATAACCTCAGCTTCCCTATTGGCCTTTTTCTGTGACTTTCCAACTTTCACATTCACCCTGACCACGTCCGTTCATCCTTCCGTCCCCTGCCTCCCTACATGGCCATAGTGGTAAGGTGCTGGTGCCCTAATAGCCCCTTGCGCCCTACCCCCGCTCCGGGGTGATTTCCTCCATTGCCGTGGCCGCAGTACTCCTGCAGGTTCTGCCGGAGGGTGACCAGGGCCGAGCCCAGGCAGGCACGGTTGGGGGCCAGGATGCCCCCCGGCAGCTGGATGAGGACGGTGGCCACACCGGCCATGCCGTCATCCGTGGGCTCCAGGGTGATGGGTCCCACCTTGAAGGTGGAGTAGGAGAACCCCATGAGCTGGGAGAGGAAGGGGTCGGAGCGGCAGAAGTGCTGGTAGCCACTGTGCGTGGCCGGGTGGTGATGGTGGGAGGCCGGCGGCCCTGCGGTGGTGCTAGCATAGTGATGGGTGTTGAGGTAGTGCAGGGGCAGGTGCTGCCCGCTGTTACCCCCTCCGCCCAGGGTGAGGTGGTGATGGTGGTGGTGGTGGACGGTGGGGCCTGAGCCCGACTCGTGCTTATAGGACACTCCCCCCGCCCGGCCCCTCTGGCCCACCACCATGCCCCCCAGCTTGGTGGCGTGGGCCAGCGACACGGTGCTGCCCCCGCCTCCGGCCGACGGCAGGTAGATGAGCTGGGGCTCCTCGGGCTCCAGGTACACCGTGAGCTTGGCGAAGGGCCGCGACGCCATCTTGGTCATCTCCTGGATGTGGCGGCGCTGCTCGCGGCGGAAGTCCAGGAACTGCTTGACCTTCCAGAGGAGCACGCAGACAGACAGGAAGAGGAAGAAGCAGGAGAAGAAGACGGAGAAAAAGACGAAGAGGTCGATGTGCGCCTGGTCCTGCCGGAGGAAGAGCAGGCCCTGGGACTCGCCCTGCCTCTCGGCGGTACCCACCCCCCGCAGAGCGATGTAGAAGCGGCTGGACTTTAGCGAGTGCACCTCGTGAGGGAAGGTGATGACCACGCGGTCGCGCACACTGCGCACAATCAGCACGGTCTGGGGCTTCCACACGGTGATGTAGGAGATGAGGCCCTCCGCCCTCGCCTCCCTCACCTCACGCTCCGCCCCGGGGGGCTTGGCCTGCAGCTGCATGGGGCTGCCGGGGAGCAAGGGCCCGGCCAGGCTGGACGAGGAGTTGGCGAACACCTTCATAGGGGACGGGGGCGACTCCTTGTCCCCTCCTCCTCCGCCGCCCCGGGGAGAAGCCTCGTCCTCGATCTTGACCATGTGGACGCCCGTCTGGCGCACCACCTCAACGATGAAGGTGTCGGGCGAGTTGGACACGTACACCTCCACCTCGCCGAAGGTCACGTCGATGGTGACGCGGATGTCCACGTTGGTGAACTTGGGCTGGGCGGCGAAGAAGACGGTGCGGCCCTTAGGCAGGTTGCGGATGGTGGGGTCGTGGAAGCAGTTGGTCTGCGAGGTGGGGTCGAAGCAGCACTCGCTGTCCACGTTGAACTGCCGGTAGCACTGGCGCCCGTTCACTGGCGTGCCGTTGAAAGAGTCTTTACATTTTGCACACTTTGTTGTTGATTGAGAGGAGAATGAGGGGGGGAAATAACATGATGGGTTAGTATAGTAGCCAAATGTCAAAGTCTAGTACACTGTTCACGGGTTGAATGGAGTGGCTGACCTGTTGTCTGTAGCAGTCCTTCCTGTCCGTCTGGCTGCTGAGACAGTTGGAGGTCTCCGTGTTGTTCTGGCAGGGGCAGCTGGTGCCATCGTGCTCGTTGCAGGTGTCCGCGTGGCCGTTACACTGACATCTAGTGGTGGGACATAGGTACTGCGTCAACTACTCACCTTTAGAGACTTTTGCATGAATAACCTCCAGCAACGTCACCACTTCTAACATCGGTCCCCTGCACGGCAGTGGTAATGTTACAACCCCCCCCTCGTCTGTCTGTCCTCCCTACTCACTTCTCACACTTCCCCTGCAGGAGGAAGTAGCCGCTAAGGCAGCTCTCACACTTGTCCCCCACGCTGTTGTTCTGGCAGTTCACACACACCGCACTCTCCTCGGTGGGACCCTCCAGCACCCAGTGCACAATCTGAGGGAGAAGGAAGTGTTAGGGGCAAGAACGACACAAACGCGCCGGCTAGTAACCGCGTTGCAGACGGGAGCACTGAAAAAAAAAAAACAGAACTAATCGAAGTTATTGTAGGAATACATATATAAATATAATATTCCATATTGGCTCAGGCCCGTAATAACTCAACTTAAGTGTTAAATGACTTGTTTAATTCCTTTATAGTGTCTTTTCATTTGTGCGTCACTGTCTGGCACCATGCGTCTGTCTACAATAGCGAAGCTATAGGTTTTAGAAAAGCACTTACAATTTAGAAAATGTACTGCTATTGTTACGAATATTATATCAGTGTGGCATCATGGTTACACGCTATGCAGTGAACCAACAATTCAGGCAGGCCCTTACACTGCTGGGGTCCATAGGGAAGAGGCGTGGGTTCTCCTGGGCCTTCTTGAGCTCGTCCCGGGACAGACACACGACGCTGTTCCCCCGGCAGAATTCCTGGCAGGGCCGGCACGTTCCTCCGCCCTTAGCCGAGCCCACAAACAGGGGCAGACACTTCTCGCAGTGCTTACCCTGGAGCAAAGGGGGACAAGCAAAAACCAGTGGATGGTGGACGATTAGAACAGACAACGGGACCATGTACGTATCTAAAAGGTTCCATTCACAAAGTCTCGTTTACGTTCTCAGTTCTTCACAGACGCAAAACATACACTCCATGTCCGTCTCTCTCGCCGTTCATGCATTTACGCGTGTGTTCCTCTCTCCACTCACCATGGTGTTGTTGTGGCACCTCAGGCACACGTCCGGCTTGGCCACGCTGTCACAGTTGCTGTGCTTGTTGCAGCTGCACTGCAGGGAGCAGTTCTCGCCCACGAAGCCAAAGTGGCAGCGACACTCTCCAGGGGAGATGCAGGTCCCGTTCACGCAGCCCTGGGCGCACACGGGCTCGCACTGACCCGACACGCTGGGGACGGAGAGAGAGTCACAAAGAGTGAGAGAGAGAGAGAGAGAGAGAGAGAGAGAGAGAGAGAGATGGGCGCATGGGTCAGCGCCATCTGGCTACAACGGGGACAATCACTGGCATCAGTTTGCAACATGGTGAAGAAATGAAAGTGAGAATGGTAGCCAAAAACTATTTAACAGGTTTTGAATGATCACTTTTAATATTATAATGTTCTCATTGCAATACTGCAAAAATGCATGCTATTTTTTTTATTATTATTATTATCATTATAAATTAAGTATTAATTAATCTTATTAGAATTAAGTATTCTTGACATAGCTTCCTCTAGTCATGCTAAAGCAGACTAAGACTACTGTGCCTGATGAGCGACAACACACGCACGCACACAGCGGCCCCGGCCAGTGAGCCCACCTGCTGAGGACGTAGCCGTGCTTGCAGGTGCAGTGGTAGCCCTGGGCCAGGTCGTGGCAGTCCTGGGTGCTGTTGCAGTGATGGTGGCCGTTGGCACACTCGTCCTCCTCGGGACAGTGGAGGAAGGACCAGCTGCTGTTCCTCTGGGGGCACACGCCCACGGACACGCCTGGCAGGCAAAGAGGATGGAGTCCCCCAGGGGGGGGGGGGGAGAGAGGCGTGGGGTCAGAGCATATGAAAACGCAGATAAGATTTGAAATCTTTTCAAAACTCAATATTTGCAGTTGCAGGTATTTTATGATTTATGAAGACATGCAGAGTGCATGTGTAGGCTTTAAAATCCCAGAAGCGGGGGTTGATTGGATCCTGGGTTCCTACGTACCGTCCAGGCCTCCCTGCAGGCAGCGCCCGGCCCCGTTGGCCCCGCGGGCCGCGCACCAGCCACACTGAGGCCTGGAGATGCACTGGGAGCACTGGGTGAGCTGGGAGCACTGGGGCGAGCACGACTCCCTGCTGGCGAGCAGGCGGCCGCACTGGCCCGCCTCGCAGCGCAGTGGCACGAAGGACGGGCTCACACACTATAGGGAGAGGGACGTGCGATTAGTCGCCGAATCCACAGTCAAACTGAACGTCCTCCTGACAGCTCAGCTCTGGCTGGTGAATAGCACACGGAGAGCGGGCGTCCGTTACCTGCTGCAGGGCCATGCTCCAGACGCAGTGCTGCCAGCCGCCGTCCGAGCCCCTGGAGCTCAGGCAGAGGCTGCAGTTGGCCAGCTGGTGGCAGGGGGTGGGGCAGGGCAGCGGCGGGGAGGACTCCACCTGCATGGGCGACACGTTGAGCAGGGCGTAGCTGAAGCACGTCCAGTCGTAGGTGGGGTTCACGCTCAGGATGCGCCGCGTCTCCCCTGGAGGAACGGCAGGCACAGGGCACAGCAAGTTCAAATAGTGTCAACGTTTTGTACCTTTCCCCGATTTTTTTTTTTTAAACTAACAATTTGCCCACTTGATGTGCTTATTCGCAATAATGAAGGAATATTTCCATCACATCCTGTAAAGATGTAGTGTTTCTAGCAATAAATAGAAGAAGATTGTTTTTTTTTAAAAATATGATTAAACCGAATGCTCAGAGAGAAGGTGCGCTTTATATGAACGGGGACAAGTGCTAGGATAGTTTTTGCAAGGAGTAAGTAAGAGTTAGCTGCCTGCTTATCACCTTCCGTGCACACTCTTAGTTAAAATCCCTGCTTACAGCGTCATCCTCCAAACAAGCTTTTTGTTACAATTCGCGTTGCAGACAAAAGTAGTAGCAGTGTCGGTGTAGTGAGAGCGTGCGTGGGATGGGCCATAGAGGGATGGGAGGGACCAAATACTCAGGGGCTTGGCCTTTTTGAGTGTTGTGATTAAATTCTTTGCTATTTTCCTCTAGAGCCAGATACTGTACCTTTATCTCTAAACAACTTCACCCCCTTAATCCTCCACTACCACACCCCCAAGTAGGACAACAGGCCATTCAGGGTGCTTGTCTCTCTCACCGGTCCGTTTGAACTGGCGGGTCCACATGCACTTCCCCGAGGCGGTGCACTTGGGGCAGTCGGAGGCCTCACAGCTGGTCTCGGTGCAGTTGCTGGACAGGAAGATCTCCCTCTGGTTGATGCGGCAGTCGTGCTCCGAGGTGCAGCTCACGTTGCTGCCGATGCACGAGCCCTCTGGACAGTTGGTGCACCACTTGCACTGCAGGGCCGGCTGGGAGGCAAGGAGTTGGGAGAGAATGGATATGAAGAAACCTGCCTTTTAAAGTATTTTTTTACTTGGATTATTGCCCTTTTGAGACCCATGTGTGTGTCCTACCTGTGGCGGGCTGGAGAAGGTCCTAGGGTGTCGGGCCAGACACTCGCTGCAGGTCTTCAGTCTGCGACACTGGTCTGGTAGTACGGGGGTGGGGGAGCAGGGGGAGGGACCAGTGGAACAGCCCATTCTGACAGAAAACAGGAGACGGGGAACGATGATAAAACAAAGAGATTCAATAATCTGTATAGAGTAGCTATATTCAGATTTCCAGAATCATATTTGAATACATAGTTCGATATATAAGAATAAGAAAATCAAAAGAGGCGAGGATCCCTGTGTCAAGAGTAAATGCTAACAAATATAACAAAATACAATAATAAAACAGTAAGTACTCAAACTATGACTTGCTATCAGTAAGTCATAACCAGCATCTAACACTGAGGTCTATCCGGATACCGTACCTCTCAGCGGTGTCAGAGGAGGCACAGATGCTCCGGCACCAGACACAGCTGCCCGTGGTGGTGTTGCAGGCCTCCGGCGTGCTCAGCAGGGCACAGGGGTCAGACGGCAGGCTCAGGGTGACCAGGCGGCCCAGCGTGACCCCGTTGAAGCCTCCGGAGAGGAAGAGGCGGCCGCCCCAGAGCGTCATGGCCAGGGACACGGACCGGTTGACGGGGTCCCCTATGACAGAGTCTGGGGAGGAACGGCATAGTCACTTCCAAGGGATAACCTGCTCCATCGCAGAAAATAAGACCAATAGTGGGTCCTAAAAAGTCTTCGCTTAAAAAAAGAAAAGTATTCAAATATTGAATTGGATTCTGATGTGAAGCTTGGTGCATGCTGGGAAACGTAGTGAGACTATGGTGAGGGGAGAGGGTACCTGGCTGTATCCAGGTGTTACAGTTGATCTGGTACAGAGAGACAGAGTTGCTGTAGTCCTCCGCCTCGGTCCGCCCTCCGACGATCACCATGGTGTCTTTAAACAGGGCCGCCGCGTGGAAGAAACGAGACAGGGGCTACGGACAGAGAGAGAGAGAGGAAGATTGGCGGCCAGAGAAAGAGAGAGAGAGAGGAAAAAAAGAAACACATGAGATAAAAGACAGAAAGACAATTAAACACAAACTGAGGAGGACGGGGGAGTGGATGAACAGCTTGTTTGGGATTATACCATCCTCTGACCTTGCTGCCCTGCGAGGGCACCAGCAGAGACCAGGTGAGGTTGGGGTAGTACAGGCTGTAGAGCTCCCCGGAGGGCTCCACCGTCTCCACGTGGAAGCGGTAGCCCCCGAACACGTACACGGCGTCCGTCTGCTCGTGGTACACCGCCGTGTGGCCGTACAGACCTGGAGGGAGGCAGGGCGTGGAGAGACGGAGGAAGTCGGGTCAGAACGGCAGTGATTCGACATCAATATGGAACCGTCGGTATCGACATGACTTGCGGCAAGTCTCGCCGGCACTGTTTAAAGAATGGCTCTGAAGAACTAGGTGAGAGGTGTTTCCAGGGTGAAACAGTTCCCACTCACCCGTAGGGGGAGTGCCAGTGTGGGTTGCGATGGTCCAGTTGCCCGTCTGGGAGCTGAACTCCAGCAGGTGGTGGTTGAAGCCGTTCTCCGGAGAGTACCCTCCAATCAGCAGCGAGGTGGAGCCCCGACGCACCGTCAGGGTGTGGCCAGCCACTGGGGGCAGCACTGAGCTCTGTTGGACACAGGGGTAAGACAGGCGGTTGGAGATATATAGGACCCCTATGTTTACATTGACTGCTATCTTAAAAGTCAAACCCACAGACCTTGTACTCTCTCCACACCAAGCTACTGAGATTGAGGCTCCAGGTGTCCATGGCAACGCCGCCCTGGGTGACCCCGCCCACCACCACCATGATGTTGTGGCTGACGCCGTGGCTGTCGTGAGTGGTCAGCAGGGCGGAGGCGTGGTGGTAGCGAGGGCTGGGGGGCGGGCTTTGGTCCGCGGAGCTGGTCAACATCTGAGTCCAGCGCCGATCCGACACAGTGTACCTGAACCACGTGGTCAGAGCGTAAAGTTTAAGCGGCCTTCGTCCAAAATTTCTTCCTTTCAGAAAGGTCAACGACTGCATGACAGATGATAGCAAGACAAATAAAACCGACACAATTGTTCTCCTCTCACCTGTAGACATTACCCAAGATGCCCTCGGTGAGGGAGAGTCCCCCGTACATCCAGAGGTTCCCCTGGGGGCCAGACACCAGGGAATGGCCCATCCTGTGGAGGAACCTGTGGGCCTTGTTCTGCGGAGCGAGGGGGGCGTGGTTAACACACATCTCATCCTCTGTACTGTCTGTCATTGGATCGTGTCTGTGTTTGCGAGGGAGGACCTTACCACAGTGAACTGGGTGTCCAGGAGCGTTTCCCACACGAGACTGTTGGCGTCCAGAGGAGTGGAGCAGTCAGAGCCCACCCAGCCCTCGGAGCACACGCACATCCCCAGGGACTGCAACCCACAGAAACAAAGACAGCGTGGTTTAGAAACAGCGGTGGCGCCACACGAGCGTGTCGGCAACGCGGCGACTACGTGGGAATCTCACCGCGTTGCATACGCCCTTGCCCTCGGAGGAGCCGCAGTGGTGGGGGCAGAGGGGCCGGTCGCAGTGGGCCCCGCCGTAGCCCTGGGGACACAGGCACAGGCCGCCCTGACACTGGGAGCCGCCCTGGCACACGGGGGAGCCGTCCTCGGCCACGTCCGTGCCCTGCCGGCAGCGCCGCACCCAGAAGGAGGCGTTGAAGCCCTGGGGACGGGCCGCCGACACGTTGGCCTCAAAGTACACGGAGATCACCCCTAGAGGGAGACACGTCAACGTGACAAAATAGCTTAACTATTTGATACCCATATGCGCTCAGAGATACAATCCAGCAACTAAGAATGTACTGTACTTCAATAGTAAGCAGAGTCGCGTTTCTTCACAGAAATGTGAAAAACAATGATATTAACAGGGAAAGTGTGTGCCACTGTTACCTGAAGTGGCCTCAACAGTGATTGGCTGGGTCCGAGTGGTCCCACAAAAAGCTCCTATCAGGTTGTGATCAGACTGCACCACCCCGTTGCCCAGGAAACGGGGGAGGCCGTCAAACACGTAGACGTAGGAGTTCTGTGGGATGGATAGAATGACAACTAACGTGATCGAAGGCAACGAGTCAGGAGGCTATGATACACACGTAACAGGAATGAATGTGTGTGTGTGTGTGTGTGTGTGTGTGTGTGTGTGTGTGTGTGTGTGTGTGTGTGTGTGTCGGGCAACACTCACACTGCACAGTGTTTGGGAGTCCGGGTGCAAAGTGAGGGCCACCGGTGGGCACTGCTGGTTGGGCAGACAGTGTGCCAGGTTCTCAGTGACAGACAGCACCCACAGGCAATGGGAGAGCCCACCCTTACCCCCCACACCCCCTCGCCAGCCCAGAGAGGAGGACAGGGGCAGGGGGGTGGAGGAAGAGGAGGACAGGAGCACTGAGCGCCCCTGGCACTGACGGAAACACGTGCCGTTGTTGCTGTATGGAGGAGGGAGAGTTGAAGTTCAATTAGAGGCAGCAGAACCATTTTGTACTGAAATCGCACGAGTCATTTTACTGTGTTGTAAAAATGCGCTCCACTTGTTTCATCTTCTCTCCCAGTCCGTCAGACCAAGGAGATGAGGTGAGAGAGTGGCGGCTCCCCTCACCTGGGGTCTCCGTAGTAGCCGGGCAGGCAGGACTCGCAGTGCGCCCCCTGGGTGTTGTGGGTGCAGTAGCACTGGCCCGTCTGGTTGTGGCAGTAGCCCCGCAGGGGGTCCCCGTGGCCGTTGCACTGGCAGGGCACGCAGCCTCCGCCGCCGGCCAGCGCCGAGCCGAAGCTACCCGGGCGACAGTGCTCGCACTGGGGACCCGTGGTCCAGTCTGAGGAGGGGACAGAACGAATGTGAAATCGGGTAGATCTTTATATGTTGGACACCCTAGGAGGTAGATCAGTGTACGACTGTAACACGGCTGAGAACGACTTGCCGCTACAGACGGTCTATCGCCTCACCCTGACACTGGTCACAGATGCCCGGCGCCGTGATGCAGGTGGAGTGGAAGTTGCAGCCACAGTCCACGTCGCACTCCACGCCGCTCAGCACCAGCGTGGCCGGGTCCGACGTCCAGCCCAAGGAGCACTCGCACTCGAACCTGGGGCTGCCGCTGCACTGGCCCTCGCGACACTCGTTGTAACAACTGGAGGACGGGGAAGGGGAGAGGGACGGACAACCCCACCGTAGGCGGCAGAAAAGATGGCAAAGGGAATACTTAACCAGCTGTTCACAGAGATTCAGATTGAAGTCAGCTTTGCTTCTTGTTATATGTATTATCTCCTGACACAAGCCTGACCGTGCGAGGGTGTTGCCACTTGTGTTGTGAACAACTAAGAACTGAATGAGGAAGAGCGTTTGGGGAAAGGAAACTCCTAAAGTCACAGGGAAACGCCCTTACGTCTGGTTGCAGTGCAGCGTGCCGTCCCCCGTGTAGCCCCGCTCACAGTGGCACTCGTACGACGTGGGCGTGTTGACGCAGGTGGCAAAGGGGTGGCAGCTGTGGAGGCCCAGCCGGCACTCCTCCACGTCCGGGCAGCTGGGGTAGGACCACACGGCGTCCCGCTCGCCCTCCTCCTGGTGCTCCAGCTCCATCTCCATCTCCATGGGCCGAGGAGGGGCCGAGGTCTGGGGCTCCGGGCTGGGGGCGGGGGGGCAGGGCGTGTGGAGAAGGCGGTAGGAAGTCACGACATGTCTTGGAGAGTCCATCGCAAGCGGTGAACTAAAACTGGATGTTGAATGACTTGGAAGTTCACGAATTGATTAAAAGTGTATGTATGTTATGGTGCCTTACTTAGCAGCCCGTGCCTCAGCCACTGCCACGCTACAGTTATACACAGAGGGGTCGTCCATGGAGGCCCAGTCCCCTCTCAAACACCTAGGAGGGAGAGGGAACGGAAAGGAGAACATTCAAAACAAATAGGAACAGTAAGTTAATATGTGTGTGTTGCCGTTGGTGTGTGACAATTAGGAACAGTAAGTTCATATGTGTGTTGGTGTGAGTGTGTAACAATTAGAACAGTAAGTTTATATGTGTGTTGGCGTTGGTGTGTGACAATTAGGAACAGTAAGTTCATATGTGTGTTGGTGTGAGTGTGTAACAATTAGGAACAGTAAGTTCATATGTGTGTTGGTGTGAGTGGGTGTTCGATCCCTTACTTTCCAATGGTGGGGTTGTTGTAGTCCCCACACCAGCCACACTGGAAGGTCTTCAGACAGTCTGTGCAGGTGGTCAGGGCCGAGCACTGCTTACACTGGGGCACGGAATGGACACTGGAGGGAGGACGAATAAAGAGGAGAAAGGCCTCAGCTTTAGATAGGACCTTCACAAACATGCTGCAGCGGCCTCCAAAAACACACGATGAAAACCTCTTCAAACACCAATCTGAAGCGCTCACCTGTCGTACCAGTCCCTACACTCTCCGTACGGGTACTTGGTGAGGTAGGCAGCAAAGTAGAAGCAGGCCTGCGCCGACTCGCACCACGCACACTGGCTGGAGTTAGACAGGCACTCCCCACACGTCTTCCTCCTGCAGCACCAGGGGAGCACGTTATGGGAAAAGGAGCTCGACCCAGGCTGGCGCACTCTCTACGCAAGCAGCAACTACTCACTTGTTGCAGACTTTAGGGCACCCCACCGGGTCCCGAATGGAACCTTCCAGCCTCCCCCGCCGGCTGCATTGGTAGTCTCCCTTCTTGCTCAGGTTGATCTGCCACTCGCAGTATGGGTCCTGCAAGTCGAACGTTCATCCACTGTTCATTCCCTCCATCAGTGAGGCAAACACACGACAGTGAACGTCTGTTTTCAAAACTCTATTCAGTTGGAAGCCTTGCCCCACGGGGTTCTAGCGGCCTGCTCTGTGTACCTGAGTGCAGGCGGAGCAGTCCCTGTACTCCTCACACAGGGTGCAGTGCTGCGGCGCCAGCAGCAGGTGGTGCTGCCCCGTTCCCTGGTCCTCCGGGCAGGGCTCCTGGTCGGGGCCGGAGCGCAGCAGGCAGCGGGACACGGAGGGGCACCAGCCACACGACTGATCCGACAGACAGGCCAGGCAGGACATGTAGCCGGAGCAGGAGCCGGAGCGGAAGGGCTCCAGGAAGAGGAACGAGATCTCCTACACCACGAGGAGGGAAAGAGAGGTTAAGAAAGACAAAGACGCTCCGCCAGCATTCCCATTTTCATTGAAACGGTTCCCTCCTTTTGGGATTCACGGAGTACAGGCCGCGGGCCGAAGCACTCACGCTCCCCCCGGGCAGGGCGGTCCGGTTCCAGATGAGGGCCATCTCGCTGGTCTGTCCCGAGCCAGAGTTGTTGAGGTAGCCCTCGGCCTGCACCAGGTAGTGGTTGCCTCGCGTCAGGTTGGAGAAGAGGCGGCTGCCGTCGGGACGCGCCAGCAGCTTCAGCTCCTTGTCCTGCTGGGCTGCCCAGCGGCCAACCACCTCCTTCTGGTGCAACGGGGCGATCATGAAGGGAGAGAGAAAAGAGAGGAGACGATCAGCAAACAAACACCAACTTCTTTTCCGGTGCCTCTCTTTGTGTTTGCTCTCTTCTCCTCCGGGAGATATTTTTCACGCCTGCCTCTCACCAGCTGGAGGGAGTTGGGCCCGCTGGCCATGCGGGCCTCAAAGTGCAGCCTCTGGATGCGGGCCCACATGGACACGGTCTCGGTGGGCGGGGGCGGGGCGCCCCACAGCGGGTGGATGAACCCGCGGAACTGCAGGGCCACGTCCATCTCCGTGGTGGGGCTGAGGATGATGGTGGTGCTACGCAGGATGGAGACCTGGAGGAGGGACACACACACACACACACACACACACACACACACACACACACACACACACCGCTGAAAACAGTCTGGTGGAGCAGGTTTGAACAACAGCAGAAAATCTAACAAGCAAATTTGTTGTTATTTGCTTAATGATGAAACCGAAATGATAACATTTCCAGCTATCCCTCAACACTAAAGACAAATATTTCAAAAGAAAACCCCATAGCTAAACATGGCGAGATGTTCAATACAAAAACAAAACATAAATAATTCTGAAAACATAAAGGAAGTTTAAAGTACAATAGAATCAATAGGAAGACCAAGTGGGGTAGGAGGAAGTGGTGTTAGATATAAGCAGAGGAGGAGAAGTATAAATAGACAGAGTAAGACTGGAGGGCCAGGGCCGGCGTACCTTGTCGGGCTGGGAGTCGTTGCGGGGGTGCTGGAAGGTGAGCAGGTGCAGTCCCGGGACATAGTTCTCGGTGCGACAGAAGTGGAGGGAGGTTAGGAAACGAGTACGCTCCCCCCACCAGCCGTGCGCCCCCGAGATCTGGTCCACACGGCACGCACTTCGCTCTGCGAGACCGAGAGGGCGGGGTCAGTACAACGACAACACAAGACGGGTACCAGACCTCACGGCTCACAATGCAGTTAGAAACCCAAACTATGCACTCCTGCACTGGGCAGGCCCCGGCGCCATCGATGCGTCTCTTTTCGCGGGTGTGTTCAGACAGTGAGACGTGGTGACTGGACTGCGCAGTCGGCCGGCGATGGGAGAAGTCAATCGAGTGGTCGGACTAACTTGTCCCATCCCGGCTCCAAGCGTGACGCGCAGTAAGGTCACCAGGCCTGGCCTCGGAAGCACACTCTATACATGGTCCCTCCCATGTCATCCCCCCCAACCACGCCCCTCAATGTGGATGCAGGTGTGGAACCCCTCCCAGGTCGTCCCCGGCTGCGTCTCACCTGACACGGGCAGGCAGGACTCGTTCTGCACGCACCAGCCCACATCTCCGGGGGCGCGGGGCAGGGAGCCGGGGGAGCCGCTGAACACCAGGCACGACTGGCAGTCGGACAGGAAGCGAGCCAGGCCCAGGCAGCCCGTGCTGCCACACTGCGGACACAACAACGGCAGACAAAGTCAGGCCTGGGGGAACCATGGCGCAAGTCAAACAGATGGAGGCGGCTGGTTGTCGTCTGGGATAATAGGGCGGAGGGTGTAAAGTGCTACCGGGTTGGTGGGCTGGTACTCGCGGCAGCGGCCTTCACACCAGCTGCATTCCGGATTCTTCAGGCACACGCTCTCGTCCGGCGCCTCGGCACACACTGCATCCTGGGGCACAGGACAGACAGTAGCACTAAAATAATGGTCTGGCATTGTGCTAACTGTACATGCTTTTCCACTTGTCTTTTCTAAAGGGCCTAATCTTCTCTGCACGGTTTTCATCCACTCACCCGGTCTCCCGGGTCACTGCTGACAAACAGCGGGACTTTGTATGCCACCAGGTCTCCACGGGTTACCCCGCTGTAGCCCCCGGTAACCAGCAGCACTCTGCCCTCCATGACAGCAGCAACATGGGAGTAGCGGCCCCTTACCGTTTCTCCACCTGGGAGAGAGATTGACATGCTCGTCTCAACACTGGCAATCTCAAAATACATGTTATTCGCATAATTCGTCCAAAAACAATTTATACATTTTTACGCACAGTCTTACAATTTTCTATATAAATAAGTAAATTCAAATGAAAATCTAATGTATTGCCCAGCTGATCCTTCAGTAGATGATGAACTGAATGGGTGGATGGAGGAGGAGGGGACTCACTGCGAAGCAGGCTCTCCCCAGCGGACACCCACTGGTGACACCCCAGGTGGTAGAAAAAGATCTCCTCGTCATAACACTTCTCCTCCTGGTAGTGGATGTGTACATTCCCCCCTGAGCAAGAGAGAGAGGTCAAAGAAGAGGGAGAGAAAGGTAAATATGACAGCACACACAGTCCTAGGGACGGGTTATTTAATTTCAGCCCTTGAAAAGACAGCAGTGGTCCCACTGCCCTGCCACCCACCATAGACCACCATGTAGTTGCCGACGACGGTGGCTGAGTGGAAGGCCCTCTCCCTGGGGCCGGTGGCCGGGAAACGGGAGCGGAAGGAGGTCCAGAAGCGTCGGTCCACGTGGAACACATCGGTGTTGTTTACCCTCACGCTGAACCTTCGGGAGAGAGGATGGGGGAGTGCGTGATGAAACAGACATTCCACCGCCCACACCATTACAGAAACAAGGACACACCACCCAACTACTGTATAACAGAATCATAATCCTCCTGATTGTATTAGATGACTGAGGCTACACCGACTCGAACTCGGCTGCCACCACTCCCACTAGTGAGTTGAGCGTGTGTGTGTGTGTGCGTGTGTGTGAGTGTGTGCGTGTGTGTGAGTGTGTTTACCTGGCCGTGGTGGGCCTGTGGCCCCCGTACACCAACAGGGTCCTGGAGGGGCCGTGGAACACCATGGAGTGGCCGGCGGTGGCAGGAGGCTTGCCCCCGGTGGGTTGCACCGCCTCCCAGAGCCCCGAGCCTCGCAGGCTGAACCGGTACAGGGACGAGGA
This sequence comes from Galaxias rostratus, assembly GCA_036024795.1. Classification (NCBI taxonomy): domain Eukaryota; kingdom Metazoa; phylum Chordata; class Actinopteri; order Galaxiiformes; family Galaxiidae; genus Galaxias; species Galaxias rostratus. The sequence continues at coordinate 12,951 of JAVQJS010146401.1, read as the reverse complement.
GAACATGTCCTCTTCAGTACGACCTGGGGAGGTATGATGTTATGGAGGGACCGGGGAGCATATGCTGCATTAACAATTATAATAAATAAAACATCAACATCAGTATGAAATACTTGCTGAACATGTTTAGAATAAAAAAAGTATCTACTAAATCAGTTAAAAGAAAAGGTTGACATTATTTACATATCAATTTGTGGAATATCTAAAAAATCTGTGACCGTTTTTTAAAACATCACAACCGTATGAGAGTATAACCTACCTCCAAACACGTAGAGGTAGTCTTCGACCACAGCGGCCGCGTGGTTGGCCAGTTTAGGAGCGCCCGCCGAGTTTGATTGGCCGAGCTGTTGCCAGTCGTCCGGGATTGGGCGGTACATCCAGACGTCGCTGGCGAGTGTGCCGCTGGCCAGCTCCCCACCAAAGATGACCATGTGGCCCTTCCACTCCACCGCAGTGTGGGAGTGACGAGCCGCCTAACGAGAGGAGAGAAGGTTTAAGTGACTAGTCTGGGGGAGGTGAGTGGATATAGGCAGCGATAAACAAAATGGACGGTGGCAAAGTGCCACCAGCAACAGCAGGACACATCCAGATCTGTGTGGATTCTCAAACAGTCAATCAAAGTAAAAAAGGTGAATAAGGATACAGACTACAAAACAAACCAAATTCTATTTTGATCATTTCACGGAGTAGGCAGAGCTTAATAAAACCAAGCGATTGAATTGAAGCCTATGTGTCAGTGGATTTTGCAGCAGACAGCGTGCTGGGAGACTTACTGGAGAGTGGCCATATGATCGGTTCTCCCACTGGTTGGTGCTGAAGTTGTATTTGACCAGGTCACCCAGAGCTCGGTTAAGGTCAAAGCCTGAAACATCGAACTCTCAAGTCAGCCACCACTACGCAACCTATGCCTTCCCACTCTTATAGGACTTATAGGCCATGCTTTTGCTTCGGTCCAGTTGACCGTTGGCCACTCTAATGTGACGGTGTGTAGGTAGAAGCTATGCTCTGCCTAGGACGGATTCAGTCTTACCACCAAACAGGTACAGGGCTCCGCTCGAGGAGAGGTACACCCCAGCAGATCCTGTCCGGGGAGGAGTGTAGGCGTCGCCCTCGCTCACACGCCACCACTGTCCCGCCCCGCTGTCGTCACGGAGACCCAGCTGACAACTCTGACCCAAAAAGCCTGAGTTGCACAGACAGCGCTCCCCCTTCTGAGCGAGGCAAAGGGACAAGCAGATCAAACCAAAAACTACAGAACTGAGAGGAGGGAGTTTACGTGTTTCATGGTGACCTGACATCACTTATCTTTCCGTACCTTGTCACACTGGCCATGCAAAGAGCAGGCCTCCGGGCACATAGGGAGGGTACAGTCCACTCCTCCCCAGCCATTGTGGCACTGGCACTGGGAGGAGGCCGTGTCACAGCGCCCATGGCCACCGCAGGCTCCAGGGCACACGGAGAAGGTGTAGGTGGCATTGAAGCCAAGGAGGTTGTAGTTGGCATCACTAAAGAGATGTAGAAGCATCTGGGGGGGAACCGGAGATGAGACGTTTAGAAAAAGAATGGACCCCGTTTTCATTGGGCCTTAAAAGATGGTCAGTACCTTGCCAGACTTTGCTTCCATGGGCTGTGGCAGAGTGTTACCACTCAAACTGGCCAACAGGGGGCTTTGGTAGGAGTCTCCATCGTACACAAACAGGTAATCATAGGTGCACTCTGTGTCCATGAAAGTGAAGTTCAGGACGATACGGTTGTTGCTGGGGGCTGGAAGGGACCGGAAATGAGGTGAGAAACAGCATACTTGCTCTTAGAAGAGACTAATATTAGTACTAAATTTAACACTGAAATGTATCAAATTAAAGCTTTGAAGATCCGCTCAAAACGATCACCATAACACTTCAAAAGGGAAAGCCAAAGGGACTTAAACTCCTCTCACCTTTGATGAGCCACTCGCAGTTGCCATTAACCGAGTAGTTCCCTGGCCCATCGGTGACATAGCCGGGGGGCCCTCTCAGCACCTGCCTGTGGCCCTTACAATCTCCTGCCCAGCACCCGTGATCGCCAGACATGAGCAGAAGCAGCAGGAGGCAAGGGAAGGGGGACCCCATCCTCTCCACCACCTGAAGGGAGTAACCACAGAGAGATGGCTGCTGTTTAGACAATACTCTTTAGCCTGAGTCCAGAACGTGCAAATGGTTTGCACAGCACAAACCAGACTGTAATGTGCAGTTCAAAGAAACAAGCCGCAATGTATAGAAGTGTGTTATTCAGTGTTATGGTTTATGTAAATGTTCCTGGGAAAAAACGACAGAATGCAATGGTCACGGTAATTTCCATGCTGAACTGGGAAAGTTATATCAACGGTAAGGCAATGGAATAATGGTAATGCAATAGGTTTTTCACATAAGGTGCATCCAGAAAGTATTCAAACCCCTTCATTTACCACATTTTGTTGTGTTACAGCCTTATTCTAAAACGGATAATCCAAAAAAAAAAAATTGTCTCCTTAATCTACTCGCAATACCCATAATTACAAAACAAAAAAGAGTTGAAGCTAATCTATTAAAAATGTCAAACTGACATATAACATTGATATAAGTATTCAGATGCTTTGCTATGAAACTAAAAGTTGAACTCTGACACACCCTGTTTCCATTGATCGTACTTTAGATGTGCTGACGCCTTGACTGGAGCCCATCTGTGACACCTCAAATTGGTTGGACATGATTTTGAAAGCCAAACATCTATCTATATAAAGGTACCACAGTTCATAGTGCATGTCAGAGCAAAGGTCAAGCTCTGAAATTGAAGAAATTGTCCAGAGACCATTGAGACAGGATTGTGTCAAGACACGGGAATGGGGAAGGAAAGAAAAATACTTCCTGCTCCTAATACTGCAGCATTGAGGTCCGGAAGAGCACAGTGGCCTTGCAGTGTTCTTAAATAGACAAAGTTTGGAACAACCAGGACAGTTCCTAGTGCTGGCCTGCCATGCCCAAAACTGAACTTTAAAGGAAAAGGCCTTGGTCAGGCAGGTGACCAAGAACCCAGACAGATGACAGGTGACAGAAGTCCAGAGTTATTTGAGGAGATGGGAGAACAATCCAGAAGGGATCCCATTTAAGAGTTTGGCAAAAGGCACTTAACCTAACAAGATTATCTGGTCTGATGACACCAAGATTGAACTCTTCGGCCTGAATTGCAAAGGTTACGTCTGGAGTAAACTAGACACTGCACATCACTTAGCCAATATCATCCCTAGAGTGAAGCATGGTGGTGGCAGTATCATGCTGTGGGAAGGTTTTTCAGCAGCAGAAACTGGGAGACTAATAGTCAAGAATCGGGGTTAAGAGAAGAGTCACGATGCCCCAGTCTAAGGATCTCTGCACTTTGCACGTTTCAGCTTCCAACAGGATAGTGAGCCTCAGCACACAGACAAGACATCCAACGAGTGGCTTCGAGACTAGTCGGTGAATGTCCCTGAGCTACCCAGCCAGAGACCAGTCAAACTTACCTGAAAAAGGGATGTGCATCGATACTCCTCAATCAGCCTGACAGAGTTTAAATGGATCTGCAGAGAAGGAAGGGAGAAATTTCCCACATACAAGCATGCAAGTGTGTAGTGTCATACAACAATACTTAAGGTTGTAATTGCAACAAAAGATCCACAAACAAACTGAGTAAAGGTCCTGAAATACTTCTGAAACTTTTCTTTTCTTTCTTTTTTAGATATCTTTGCACTTTTCTACAAATCTGTTTATTCTGTCATCCAGAGGCATTGTGTGGACTGAAGAGAGAAAATAATTTGATTTGTACTTAGAATAAATAAGGCTGTAACAAGTGAATGGATCTGAATGCACTGTGTAAAATAGACCACAGGTGAATTTTGAAGATGAGGTAATAAGACAATCTTGGCATGTCTTTATAAAATCTAATTTATTCAATGTAACGTTATAGCTGAACGAACATATTTGGTTTGCAAACCAAAGTAACTTTCAAAACATTAACGCAATATCATGTGCTAGTTGGCCTTGACAAGCTGTACACTCAAGACGCAATACATGGCAATAAAAATCAAGAAAGTTCGCTAGCTAAGACTCTCGTTTGCCAAAGCAAATGACAACCAGGCTAACGCTGGCTAAATGACTCAAATTTGCATAAGTAACGCAAACGACAAAAGGGTTATGTTACCGTTACCAGAGAAACCAATCGCTAGTTTAACCTAACGCTAGCTAGATGCTCGCAAGAATAGTTAGCATCGTTTCTAGTTAATAATCATGATCTAGCGTTATTGCTGATGCAATCAATCGGGAGAAACAATTGTCTTAAGATAATGTTATAATAATGTCGATGATTTGTAACCGTTACCTACCAGTACCTGTGTCTTGGTCCCCATGGCAATTTACATGTTCCCTGGTAGCTAACGTTAGCTTACTAAACACAGCTAATAGCCAGTGAGCAACAACAGAAGCTCTGGCAACGACCAGCTAGCTAGCTGAGCTGATCCACTGCACAGAGCGACCACCCAGGCTGGCGTACACAACACGCACTGTGGTTGGTTCAGTGCTTGCTCCAGATGCGCAAACCTAGACGGATCGACGGTATAACAAATGTCACAACCGGTACGATACGTTTTATGCAATTATACTGAAAACCTTTTACGATTAATATGAGTACACTGGATTTGAGTGCCTCTGTTCTTGACTCATTGGCAATGTTATTAGGTTGTGTTCATGGATGGCAAAACCTACGCATCACCAACACAAAAGACTGGACTGGTGTGCTTATTGCCCTCTACTGGCCATTTTTTATTCTTTACTCACGCGGCTGATATACCATTAAGATTTACGCCACAAACTACGATTTGACAGTTCTGGTCCTTAATTTAAGGTTATGAATAACTGCTTTAGGCTAATTGTATGGTTTGTTTATTATTGTAAATACTGTACATTATTTACATTACATTAAAGTCCAACTTTAAATGCTGGCAACTGTATTAATGAAAGAAATCCAACACTGAAAGACCAATACACTTCTATAGATCTGGTCAAAAATTCAAATTCTGCATACAGATTAAATTAAAATTGTGCTTATGAAACATGAACAGTAATTTTTCCTGGAACCAAAACCATTGGAGTGCTATAGAGTCCTGGGCCAAACAAGGGGAACATTCTCTCTGTAAATTTGTGAGTAAAGGTACACAGGTGCTTCCCGTTACCTCCGTCCAAAAAGGATACCTCGCCCCTATCCATGTTTAGCTTGACCCGGATAATCTCTGGTTGCCCGTCCACAACTAGCACCGTATGTTTTGGGGTCAGGGCATTGTATACCCCTTTGCTCAACCCAATTGTCCATATGCCTCGCTCAGTTGAAACAGTGAACTTCTTCTTACGAGCCACTGATTCCTTACACACTCCAAGGATCCACTTGGGGTTGTCGCCCACAGAAACATCCCAGCGGTGCTTGCCAGAGGTGAAGCCCTCGGCACCCAAGACAAAGACACAGGGATCAAAGCGTTCAGAGTTGTCAGGGTAGACTTGTCTCACTGGGCTCTCCTGGATGCTGGTGAGTTGCGGGTTCATGGCAAGCCAGGGCGAAGTAGTGCTGGGGTCCAACACAACTGGAACTACAGTTAATAGAAGAAGGGCAGAAAAGAGACACAGAAGACACACACATACACACATTTAACAACTCCAAACATATAACATTAGCCTTTATCATAATTTACAACCATGTGCTTCCTACTTACAACAGGAGACATCGGACTGCATGTTTTTCCAGATGTTAAAACCCAGAGAACCAACGTGTTTACCCATGTTCAGAAGACAATCTTGGGGGAACTCTAGATCTCCATGTGGCCATTGTGCTCTACAGACACAGGATACGATAAAAGTGAATTTTACGTCAAATATTTTTGGGGAAAATGGTTGTAATATATGGTGAGTGTCTCTAGTTAACGGTATTTAGGAAATGCACCCACTCTCTTTTCAAGCTCTGGAAATTCTGAAACATAAAATACAACCCATTCGTTTTTGGACAATATAACAAATTGATTTGACACACATCTATTCCATTTTTTTTTTACATATTTGAAATATAGCTCAAAAAAAATCTTTCTTGTGGGAATGAGGTCTGTGTACCGATCTAAAACACACTCTGGTAGTAGAATGTTCCCTATACAGTATAGCACCTTTAATATCAGTCACAAGCTATTGTCAGACTTTATTAAATAATTTATTAACAGTCTTTGTTAAAAGGTAAAACATCCCTTCCTACCTTCAAGAATGCTAAATCCTCGCCACTCATTTCTCCTTTAACAGTTTCCACCAATTCTGTGAGAGTGGATAGTTCTTTAGTCAGCGTGAATATTTTGCTTTCCAAGATTAAGCATTTGTCTTTTTCCTCATCAGCCAGGGCCTTTAGCCGGAGAGCTTCCTCAGCATTCAGCACGTTGTGGAGCTTCTCAAACTCTGCCTTAATCAGCTTCTCGGCCTGCTGAGCCTGGCTCTGGAAATGAGGGAAAAAGGATAATAGAACTAAGCCTTTGGACTTAGAACTCGTACATGTCCCTGATGATGTTATTGTGTGTGTGTGTGTATGTGTGTGTGTGCGTGTCTTTTTATAGTACAACATAATAACTTTCAGATGTGTTGATTGTCTACCGATAAAATAAATAACATGTAGTAACGTTAAGCAAAAAATGCTTTAGCCCTATGGATATTAATACAATTTTGTTGATGGGCTTTTAATCTTTGCATTACCAAGTAATTTACTTGCTTTTCACATATTGTACAATTGCGGATCGTCAAAGGACACCGTCTTCATCATACATTTGACTTTACCTTGATGAATTCCACCGTGTTAGTAAATTTATTTCTTATTTTCTTATAGGACTCGACCTTCTCCTCCAAAATGTTGACTTTAAGGCTCAGATCATCCTGCAATGTAATGATGAAAATGTAAGTGATGGGAGTTGGAATGTAACAGCAAAGTAGAGGTTGATCAAGACATGGTAAAACTATTACCTTGCAAAACAGCGCTCCCGTCTTTAGTGGCACTAACTCGTGTGTCCGGTGAAGTGTCACACACTCAACGCACACAGGTTCCTCTTCCTGAATACAAAAAAGTTTTAAATCCAAACGGTGTAAATTGCAATGATCTTCAGAACTGGAGACTGAGGGTACACGCCAGCCTTTCTCCTTTTGAAAAGACTCGCAGGCGCTACTTAGCGCTCGGTTTGTGATAGGCTTTTCCCCCACGCAGCTCTTTCTACACACTGGGCACTTTTCCACCTGTGCCGACCAGCAGCTTTTTAAGCATTCTTCACAGAAGCTGTGGCCGCAGGTCAGCAAAACTGGATAATTATAGAGGCTCCGACACACTGGGCAGGTGAGGTCTTCCTGCAGGAAAAAGTTTTCTTCGGTATTGGACATTTCTCCTCCCACTTACACTCGGTCTTGATATTGTTTACCACGCCTTCCGTAAACTTTGACTCGAAGTTAAACAAACTGCTAGTTTATGGTTCAAATCGCCTCTCGTTTTTAGTCCTGTTTTCCTACATACAACTCGGCAGTTTTCTGTTTCACTATACCTCAAAATATAAATACCTCAGATGCCAAAACGCAACCACCAAACCGTCTTACTTCCTGGTTTCGGAACCAGGTTCACACAGGGTTTAAGCCTCACCCTCTGGTTTTCTTATTGGTCATGATGCCGATTTTGTGAGCAGTTCGTTTCAGTTCTCTACTTTCTGTTTGTTTGTAACCCATGAATAGTATAGTACATCTTCACAAGATCCTTTCAAATACATCTTATTGTACGTAATAAACTGGATTGTATTATAATGTTATACTGTTCTCTGCTAATTTCATACTTCCTTTTCAAAATCACCTCGCATTAAGTGTCCTTTGCTATATTCAAAACCAAGCCAAAAGATGCACTGAAATACACACACACAAACACCACGCTCGCAAAATTAGTGTTTAAAAATAATTTTATTTGTACTTTCACAATTTTTTAGGGGGAAAATAAATGTCAAACATGGTAACAAAAAATATGTACATATGTACCAACTGGACAGCAAGTCGTTAAAGCATGTGAGTTTGTGAAACCTCCCACTAGATGACGGTAGACTCTAAACAATACAAAGCATTAAATATTCTGCCACACTTCTGAATGAACAGTTACATGCTCAACAAATACGGTAGACAATAACTAAAACAGACGTGTTCAATGCACTTTTAAAAATTAAACAAGAATAAATATTGGCGTGCATCGTTGTCTCGGAGCTAACATTTGGCCAATAGTAGTGCTGATGAAGTGAACACATTGTAAATACGTGTTTATCCCAAGTCTGGGTGTATAGGCAATTGGTTGAAGTGTCGCATTTTACTGGAATTGTTTTCCAAATTAAACGCATTCGCTTTTAGGTTTGAATGGTGTATCTAATATAAATAACAGTGTTTTGTGTTTTAGAAAGATTGCTGCACATTTAGTATAAAGTAGGGAATGTGCATGTTGGCCTAGTTTTTCTTTTGCAGATTAGGTAAATTAGTTAATTGTCTCAATGATTGTACCTCAAGTATTGGGAGGAAATAATTTCGTCTTTTGTTTTAATTTTGAGTTAAAGTAAGTTTGACGAAGCAACGTCGAGTGTGTTGCATGTTGTGTGTTGTTTTTTTGTTGCATTTAATATTTAGTATAATTTAGAATGGTTTGCGTCAAATCTAGTCTCCACCAGCCTACTGCCACCACCAGATGGCGACGGAGTGCTGTACTTGACTTTATATGTGCTTCAGTCGTTCCACTTGATCAGAACAATGATTCCGTTCATGATTCCGTCCATTTCGGTATACACAACAGAACATGTTTTGCAAAATGCTTTTTACATTGACATAAAATACTCTGTTGTTGATAATTGTGTATTGTGGAGCCACCTCTAAATAAAATAGCATGCAACCATGCATTGACACAAACGAGGGCACTCTTTCCTGAGAACATTTAAAATATTATTTTAATCCATTAATTACCAGCACAACAGGCAATGGCGTTATAATTGGCAAAACATTGTCGGTTTCTAAAATCTGGAAGGGATGAAGACAGCCTATGCAAGCCATACAACCTTGACCTACACTACTACACAGTCGAGAGGTTGGCTATGGTAAGAGTAAGTGTTTCCTTCGACTTTGGCATGTAAGGGCAGAATAAGTTAGACCAAAATGACAGGAGGGCAATCAGGGTGTGAGAGACTCCACTCAGCATGGCCCCACACCTTGTGGGTTCTGGTCTCCAATTTAACTACTGGATGTGTGTGTATGTGTGTGTGTGCGTGTGTGTGTGCATGTGTGCGTGTGCATGTGTGCGTGTGTGTGTGTGCCACACTAAACAATGGAAAAATGTATTGAAGATACACTGCCTTTAACGAGCAGAGACCATACATAAGGACAGTGCAAGCTCTGTCACACAGAGGCACTAATTATCTCCTGAATCTTGAGATTCATAATGACGCAGTACCATAAACATGGTCTTAACTGTACATCTGATCTGGATGCAATTGATTGGTGATAATAAAGGGTTAATAAATAAACAAATATCATATATTTATTACAAACAAGATCCCTCTATATTAATGCAATTACCATCATGTTTTGCTGAACGGCTTTTTTTTTTTTACAATCCATAAATATATTTTTAACTGATCTTAAATCTCATATCATGTCTTCCAAAACTTCTAGTTATCATAGGTAATTACACTAATTCCTTCTGACTTGATTGGTTAGTTGATATGTCTTCATGGTGCGCTAATTAAAACATTATCTTCCAATAATAGGGTAATACATGCATGTAGGGTGCAGTTGGTGAAATCAATGGAAAGAATTCTTTCCATTTAGTGCCTGGAACCACAACAAATCTATCTTTGTTCGGGTGGATTTTAATTATTGTTAACTCGGTTCACAATTAACTGACCAATTAAGCAGATATGATTGATGGAGAATTAGGAGCCCAATAAGCATTCTTTCCGCAGAACAATAGCCTATGACTGGCCATCAGCAGGGTATTAGAGGGGTGCAGAGCGGGTCCTGAAACAAAAGCCACTGTCCAGAGAGAAAGAGTTGCATTTATCAGTAAAGCAGAGCTGTCATAGTAGAAAAAGAAGGGATCAGGGGAGGATAATTTGCAAAACTAAGCTCAGCCAAAAAAAGAAGAGAAATATAACTGCCACTGTGAAAAGATATGAAAGGAAAGACATGAAAAATAAATGAAACTGAGTTGTTAATTATTTTCAGTTGTATTTTGGTAAATGAAATTGCTAATTATGTCAACAATGATCCCGTAAAATTGTTATCTCTTGAAAAGATTTGCTAACGCTTTATAAGCGTGCAGCATTTTTAAATGAATTAATTAGGCGATCACAGTAATTACTGTTTATATTGTTGTTAATGAGCCCAAAGGCAAGCGAGCTGCACTCAACCAAATACACTCATGAGGCACAGAGCCAAGAAAAGGGCCGAACCAGGGGGAGAACAGCATGCTAAACATTCCCTGATTCCCGACATTCTCTGAAACGAGGAAGAGGACAGGAATCAGAACTCGCTAGTCTTTCCTTCTCTCTATATCTATCTCTCCGTCACACACACACACACACGCACACACACACTACATATACACATATCTTGGGAGTGACTGGATGCTATTGCCTACTTTCTTAATTATAAAAATACAGAAGAAAAAAAAGGACAAAGAAAGCATGCGGCTTCCTATGCACTAAGGTGCGTTCACTTAGTGAGTTGTAAAATGTGATGCACCTCCACCTCCACTTTCCATCTGTCAGTCAGTTCCTCACATTTAGACTCTGAATCATATCTTAATTTCTGGTTATGCGTGCAGAAGGTTTCATATCAGATTCACCTTTTAAATTGGAGACAGGGAAATGGAAGCAGACAATTATATTATCAAAATGAAATGAAGAACATTCTGCTTGACAGCTGTCTTGGAAATAAATTGCTGCATATAAAAAAAACAACTGGAGATATAATCTTGTGGCTATAGAGTTATTGAATTATTGCACTGTATATAGTATGCATAGACTGCACCAATATTACATTAAGGCCACCAAACTAATAATCCTTAATACCTATACTACTAACATCACACCTCTGCCCTGTGTGTATCTCCATCCCCTCCTCAATTTCTCCATCTGTCCACCCCTTCCTTCATCCCCCATACTCCATCCCAACCCATCCATGTAGTCATCCCCTCCTCCATCTCTCTCCAAGCCATCCCTACCCCCACTTCTCCATCCCCTCCTCAATCTCACCCATCTCTCCCTGTAGACTTCTACTGCGTCCTTCTTCCTCCTCCACCTGGACTGATGTCAAAGGGCTCGTTTGGGTCGTCAAGGTGTCAATCGTAGGGGACGCATGCTGTCAAACAGTTCCAAGACATTTTTGTGTGTAGTTGTGTGTGCAATGTAATGTGAGTATGTAGACTTTATCTAGCGTGTGTGTTTGTATGTGTGTGCGAGATGGTATGTGTGTGTTCATGCATGTTGGTGCATGACGATGTGTGTATTTGTTAAAAGGGTGTTTGAGCATTTGAGTGTGCTTTAAGGATGCGTATGGAAGTGTGTTGCTGTCTGTGCTTGTGTGTGTTTGCATTTACATTCATGTGTGGATATGCTTTTGCACGTGTGCTGTGCATTTTAATGTGTATTTGGTGTGTGGGTGTGTGCATGTGTTTGATGTGCACACACCCAGGTCAAACATCGCTATGGGACGGAGGTGGCTTTAGTGTTACCGGGGTCATCCAGAGTTGATGAAGTCTTCTTGTTGCAGACACCGAGGGGCGATTTCCTCCGTCACCCTGGCAACTGCTCGACCCCACTACCCCATCCTGCGTTCAGGAACTGGATGATCGGGCTGACGAGTTGAAAGACTAGAGCTCAGTTCCAACAATTTGGAACCGCATCCTATCTTGCCTCTTATGAGACTGTTCAGGTCCAATGCTAAGGCAAAGCTGACCTAACCCATAGATTGGTCAAAGCAGGCTTTAAACCCGCCATGTTCCTACATGTTGGGGCACGGGGGGCATGAGAGGTACAGCTTAACTGAAGAGGTTAGAGAGGATGTATGTAAGGAGGACACAGGCTTGTCTGTCCCCGGGCGACCAAGAAAGCACACACAGTCCCGATCCACAACCCATACCAGAGAGACCTCTCCATTAGTGATTGAGTTACAGACGGTCTCAAACGGTTCTGACTGCTAGCAGATGTAACACACAAAAAAAAAACAATTTGCTGAGGGTCACTCCACACGCACACAAACACACACACACATACACACACACAAAACACCTAGACACAAGCAGACACACACTCACAAATTCACCAGCACCTGAGATACAGAGTGAGCTGCTGTGCGCCCAGCTTGAGAACTGTCAGCTCCCTAATTAACAGTCATTTCCGTAGCCTTCGCTACCAGCTGCAGGTCAGACCCAATCAGCAACACCAGAGAGACATGTGAACAAGGAGGCCGATAAAGGAGGACGGAAGGAGAGAAGAGAAAAATGGAAACCGAAGTAACACACAACTCGCTAATGCGGACGTGCTGCTTTTTCGCCACTCGGAATGAAAAGGTTGCTTTAATTGTTTTTGAATACATGGAACATTCACCACACAGCTCACGTTCGCTCACTGTCTGTCAGACATTTATCTAAATTGGTCGTCCAATTAATGTGTCTGGTGGCCTTATTATTCTTTGAGGGGGTTGTTTTTCTGTGATGAAAGGCAGAGAAGGTCAATTTTAACAGCGGCCCATGGGAGACTGGTTGGCGGGGGCAGGGCTGACAATTGGGATGCGTTCTAAAATCCATATGGACTGATTGCGGTGTGTAACCTGTTGGAAACATTACAGTTGACCATAGATGAGATGAATGCGTCTTATGTTGGGATGG